>VHKM01001268.1:0-164951 GCA_007210695.1 Neogobius melanostomus | reverse complement strand
CACACTTATAACCAGTATATATTGAGGTTAATAGCTAAGATCTTCAGAAACACCTGTCCTCACGCCGTCACGTCCTTCCTCCTACACATATATATACACACTTCATAAACCAGTTATATACGAGGTTTATAGTGAAGGATCTTCCAGAACACCTTGTCCTCACGGTACCCTCCCCTACACATATATATTCACACTTATAAACCAGTTATATGAGCGTTATAGTAAGGAGTGCTTCCAGAACACCTGCCCCTGCACGCGTACGTCTCCTACCACATATATTACACCACTTATAAACCGAGTATATATGAGGTTATAGTGAAGGATCTTCCAGAACACCTGTCCTCACGCGCACGTCCTCCTCCTACACATATATTACACACTTATAAACCAGTATATATTTTGAGGGAGTTATAAGTGAAGGATCTTCCAGAACACCTGTCCTCACGCGTACGTTCCTCCTCCTACACATATATATACACACTTATTAAACCAGGTTATATACGAGGTTATAGTGAGGATCTTCACAGACCCTGTCTCACGCCGTACGTCCTCCTCTCGTACACATATATATACACACTATAACCCAGTATATATGAGTTATAGTGAAGGATCTTCCGAACACCTTGTCCTCAACACGTACGTCCTCCTACACATATTATACAACTTATAACAGTATATATGAGTTATAGTGAAGAGATCTTCCAGAACACCTGGTCCTCACACGTACGTCCTCCTCCTACACAATATATACCACTTATAAAACCAGTATATACGAGGTTATATTGAGATGCTTCCAGAACACTGCCCTCACACGTACGTCCTCCTCCTACACATAATTATATATTACAACACTTATAAACCTAGTATATATGA
This sequence comes from Neogobius melanostomus, assembly GCA_007210695.1. NCBI lineage: Eukaryota > Metazoa > Chordata > Actinopteri > Gobiiformes > Gobiidae > Neogobius > Neogobius melanostomus. Next base: position 164,078 of record VHKM01001268.1, on the reverse strand, counting down.
GGTTATAGTGAAGACCTTCCAGAACACCTGTCCTCACACGTACGTCCTCCTCCTCACATATATATACCACACATTTATGAACCAGTATATATGAGGTTATAGTGAAGGACCATTCCAAAACACCTGTCCTCACACGTAGTCCGTCCTCCTCACATTATATAACACACTTATAAACCAAGTATATATGAGGTTGATAGTGTGAAGGACCTTCCAGAACTACCTGCCCTCACGCGTACGTCCTCCTCCTACACCATCTATATTAACACACTTACTAACCAGTAATACGAGTTATAGTGAAGGATTCTTCCAGAACACCTGTCCTCAGCGTACGTCCTCCTCCTAACACATATATATACACACTTATAAACCAATATATGAGGTTATAGTGAAGGATCTTCCAGAACACTGTCCTCACACGTACGTCCTCCTCTACACATAATATACCATTATTAAACCAGTATATATGAGGTTATAGTGAAGATTTCCAGAACACCTACCCTCACACGTTTATACGTCCGTCCTCCTACACATATATATACACACTATTATAAACAGTATATATGAGGTTATGTGAAGGGACTTCCAGAACACCTGCCCTCACGGCGTTACTCTCCTCCACACAATATTATTATACACCACTTTATAAACCAGTATTATATGAGGTCTATAGTGAGGATCTTCAGAACACCTGGTCCTCACATTACGTCCTCCTTCCTACACATATTAGTATACACACTTATAAACCGAGTATAATGAGGTTTATAGTGAAGGATCTTCCAGAAACACCTGCCCTCACATGTCGTGCCTCCTCCTAACAATATATATACACACTTATTAAACCAGTATATGTGAGTGTTATAGCTGAAGGATCTTCCAGCAACACCTGTCTCACCGTACGTTCTCCCCTGACACAATAATATATTACACACTTTACTTAAACCAGTATAATGAGTTTTTATAGTGAAAGGATCTTCCAGAACACCTGTCCCCACACGTAGCGTCCTCCTCCTACACATATATATACACACTTATAAACCAGTATATATGAGGTTATAGTGAAGGACCTTCCAGGACACCTGTCCTCACGCGTAGTCCTCCTGACCATACAACATATTTATACACACTTATAAACCCTATATATGAGGTATTTATAGTGAAGATCTTCCAGAACACCTGTCGGTACGTCCTCCTCCTACACATTATACTATACACACTTGATGAAACCATATATATGAGGTTATAGTGAAGGATCTTCTCAGAACCTGCCCTCACGCGTACGTCCTCCTCCTACACATTTGATACACACTTATAAACCAGTATTATTACGATTATAGTGAAGGATCTTCCAGAACACCTGTCCTCACACGTACGTCCTCCTCCTACCACATATATATACACACTTATAAACCGATAATATTGAGGTTTATAGTGAAAAGACCTTCCAGAAACACTGTCCTCGCACGTACGTCCTCCTCCTACACATTATTATAACACAGCTTATAAACCAGTATATATGAGGTTATGTGAAGGATCTTCGCAAGAACACCTTCCTCACACGTGACGTCCTCCTCCTACACATATATAACACACTTGTAAAACAGATATATGAGGTTGATATGAAGGATCTTCCAGAACACCTGCCCCTCACACGTACGTTCCTCCTCCACACATATATATACACACTTATAAACCAGTATATACGAGGTTATTTGAAGACCTTCCGCAACACCTGTCCTCACACGTTACGTCCTCCTCCGTTACACATAATATATTACCACACTTATAAACCGGTATATACGAGGTTATACGTGAAGGATCTTCCAAGAACACCTGTCCCTGCACACGTACCGCCTCCTACACAGTAATATACACACTCTAACCAGTATATATGAGTTTATAGTGAAGACCTTCCAGAACACCTGCCCTCACGTACGTCCTCCTCCTACACATTATATATACACACTTATAAAACCAGTATATATGATATAGTGAGGACCTTCCAGAACAACCTGCCCTCAACACGTACGTTCCTTCTCCTACACAATATATACACACTTATAACCAGTATATACGAGTTATAGTGAAGGGACCTTTCCAGAACACCTGCCCTCACATGACGTTCCTCCATCCTACACATATATTATAACACTTATAAACCCAGTATATAACAAGGTTATTATGTGAAGTATCTTCCAGAACACGTTGTCCTTGTTGTCTCACAGGCTGCTGACCTGGAGGACCCGTGGGCCAGGATCGAGGAAGCCCTCAGACGGGAAGCACCTGTGAAAGCTGCTCTTTGAGCCTCTTTAGTTTGACTGAAGCGAGTCTGAAATGTGTTTGCTGCTTCAGACGCAGACTTGTACTCTCAGTCGCAGAGCAAGCTTCGACGAGCTCCGTCTGAACGAGGCCTGCGCCAAATGTTCCAGCGACGACACGTGAAGGGCAAGTCCGCGCACACGTGACTCTGAACACGCTTCTACATTACAGTCCGGCACACGTGGTCTGACACCGCTTCTAATACAGTCTAACACACGTGAGTCTGACACGCTCTACATACAGTCTAACACACGTGAGTCTGACACACTTCTAATCAGTCTGACACACGTGAGTCTGACACCTTCTACATACAGTCCAGCACACGTGAGTCTGACACACTATCTACATACAGTCTAACACACTGAGTCTGACACGCTTCTAATACAGTCTGACACACGTGATTCTGACACCTCTTACATACAGTCTAACACACGGTTTGAGTTCTGACACGCTTCTACATACAGGTCTAACACCATGCTGAGTCTTGACACGCTTCTACATACAGTCTAAACACATGTGAGTCTGACACCTATCTACATACAGTTCTAACACATGTTGAGCTGACACGCTTCTTACATACAGTCTAAACACAGTGAGTCTGACGCACTGTCTACTACAGTCTTATACACACGTGAGTCTGACACGCTTCTTACATACAGTCTGAACACACGTGAGTCTACACGTTCTACATACAGTCTAGACACATGTGAGTTCTGACACGCTTCTACATACAGTCTAACACGTGAGTCTGACACGCTTCTACATAACAGTCTAAACACATGTGAGTCTGACACGCCTTTCTACTACAGTCTAACACCGTGAGTCGACCGACTACATACAGTCTAACACAGTGAGTCTGAACACGACTTCTACATACAGTTCTAACACATTGAGGTCTGACACGCTTCTACATACAGTCTAACACAGTGAGTCTGACACGCTAAATCCTACATACAGTCTAACACACGTGAGTCTGACACCTTCTACATACAGTCTAACCACACGTGATCTGACAGCTTCTACATACAGTCTAACACATGTGAGTCTGACACGCTTCTACATAACCAGTCGTAACACACGGAGTCTGACCGCTTCTACATACGTCTAACACATGTGAGTCTGACACACTTCTACATACAGTCTAACACATGTGAGTCTGACACGCTTCTTACATTCAGGCCAACACACGTGGTCTGACACGTTTCTCATTACAGTCGAACACATGTGATGTCTGACAACACTTCTACATACAGTCTAACACACGTGTGAGCGACACACTTCTACATACAGGTCTAACACATGTGAGTCTGACACGTTCTACTACAGGTCCAACACACGTGAGTCTGACACGCTTCTACATACAGTCTAACACATGATGAGTGACACACTTCTACTTACATCTAACACCACGTGGTCTGACACGCCTTCTACATACAGTCCAACACACGTGAGTTGACACGCTTCTACATACAGTCTAACACACGTGAGTCTGACACGCTTTCTACATACAGTCAGCACATGTAGTCTTGACCACGCTTCTACATACAGTCTAAACACATGTGAGTCTGACACGCTTCTACATACAGGTAACAACACGTGAGTCTGACACGCTTCTACATACAGTCCAGCACATGTGGAGTCTGACACGCTTCTACATACAGTTCTAAACACATGTGAGTCGTGCACACGCTTCTACATACAGTCAACACACGTGAGTCTACACGCTTCTACAACAGATCTAACACACGTGAGTCTGACACGCTTCTTACATACAGTCCAGCACATGTGAGTTCTGACACGCTTCTACATACAGTCTAAAACACACGTGATCGTGACACGCTTCTACATACAGCAACACCACGTGTTGAGTCTGACACACTTCTACATAAGTCTAACACACGTGAAGTCTGACACGTTCTACATACAGTCCACACACGTGAGTCTGACACGCTTCTACATTACAGTCTAACACATGTGAAGTCTGACACACTTCTACATACATCAACACACGTGAGTCTGACACTTGCTTCTACATACAGTCTGAACAATGTGAGTCTGACACACTTCTACAACAGTGCTAACACACGTGAGTCTGAAACGCTTCTACATACAGTCCAACAACGTGAGTCTGACACGCTTCTACATACAGTCTAAACACATGCTGAGTCTGACACGCTTCTTTACATACAGTCCGAACACGTGGTCGACACGCTCTACATACAGTCTAACACATGAGTCTGACACACTTCTTACATACGTTAACACACGTGAGTCTGACACGCTTCTCATAGCAGTCCAGCACAGTGAGTCTGACACGCTTCTACATACCAGTCTAACACATGTGAGTCCTGACCACGCTTCTACATGAACAGTCTAACACACGTGAGTTCTGACAACGCTTCTACATACAGTCCAGCCACGATGTGAGTCTGACACGCTTCTACATACAGTCCAACACACGTGAGTCTGACACGCTTTCTACATACAGTCTACACACGTGAGTCTGACAAGCTTCTACATACAGTCCAGCACATGTGAGTCTGACACCTTCTACATTACAGATCTAACACACGTGAGTCTGACACGCTTCTACATACAGGCTACACACGTGAGGTCTGACACGCTTCTTACCATACAGTCTAACACAAGTGAGTCTGACACGCTTCTACATACAGTCTAACACACGTGAGTTGACACGCTTCTACTACAGTCTAACACACGTTGAGTCTTGACACGCTTCTACATACGCTCTAACACATGTGAGTCTGACACGCTGTCTACATACAGTCTAACACAATGTGAGTCTGGACACGCTTCTACATACAGTCAACACTGTGCGTCTGACACACTTCTACATACAGTGTCTAACACAGCGTGATCTGACACGCTTTACATACAGTCTAACACATGTGAGTCATTGACACGCTTTCTTACATTACAGTCTAACACATGTGTCTGACACACTTCTACATACAGTTAAACACATGTGAGTCTGACACACTTCTAACCATACAGTCTAACACATGTGATCTGACACGCTCTCTACATACAGTCCAGCCACACGTGAGTCTGACACACTTCTACATACGTCTAACACACGTGAGTCTGACACGCTTCTAACATACAGTCTAACACATGTGAGTCTGCACACACTTCTACATACAGTCTAACACATGTGAGTCTACAACTTTTCTACGATACAGTCAACACATGTGAGCTCTGACCGCTTCTACATACGAGTCTAACACACGTGAGTCTGACACGCTTCTACATACAGTCTAACACACGTGAGTCTGACACGCTGCTACATACAGTCTAACACTGTGAGTCTGACACGCTTTCTACAACAGTCTAACACACTGAGTCTGACACGCTTCTACATTACAGATCTAACACATGTGATCTGACACGCTTCTACATACAGCTAACACACGTGAAGCTCTGACACGCTTCTAATAAGCAACACAGTGAGTCTGACACACCTTCTACATCTACAGTCAACACAGTAGTTCTGACACGCTTCTACATACGTCTAACACATGTAGTCTGACACGCTTTCTTACATACAGTCTAACACATTGTGAGTCTGACACGCTTCTACATTTACAGTCTAACCACATGTTGAGTCTGACACGTTCTCATTACCAGTCTAACACACGTGAGTCGACACGCTTCTACCATACATCTAAACACACTGAGTCGACACGTTCTTACACATCTAACACATGTGGAGTCTGACACGCTTCTACCATACAGTCTAACACATTGTGAGTTCTGACACGCTTCACATACAGTCAACACACGTGAGTCTGACACGCTTCTACAACAGTCAAACACACGTGAGCTGACACGCTTCTACATACAGTCCATAAACACATGTGAGTTCTGAACACTTCTACATACAGTCTAACACACGTGAGTCTGAAACACGCTTCTACATTACAGGTCTAACACACGTGAGTCTGACACGCTTCTACATACAGTTCTCTAACACATGTCGAGTCTGACACGCTTCTACATACAGTCTAACACACGGCGTCTGACACGCTTCTACATTACATCTAACAAACATGTGAGTCTTGACACGCTTCCTACATACAGTCCCAGCACATGTGAGTCTGACACGCTCTCTACATTACAGTCCAGCACATGTGAGTCTGACACGCTTCTACATACAGTCCAGCACACGTGAGTTCGACACGCTTCTTACATTACCAGTCTAAACACATGTGAGCTGACACGCTGCATACATTACAGTCTAACACACGTGAGTCTGACACGCTTCTACATTTACAGTCCAACACACGTGGTCTGACACGCTCTACCATACAGTCCAGCACACGTGAGTCTGACACACTTCTACATACAGCTAACACATGTGATTTTCTGACACGCTCTACATACAGTCTAAAACACATGTGGAGTCTGACACGCTTCTACATACAGTCCAGCACATGTGAGTCTGACACGCTTCTACATAAGTCTAACACCATGAGTTCTTCTGACACGCTTCTACATACAGTCTAACACACGGAGTCTGACACGCTCTACATACAGTCTAAACCACAACGTGAGTCTGACACGCTTCTACATACAGTCTAAACACACGTGAGTCATGACATCGCTTCTACATACAGTCTAACACACGTGATTGTGTCTGACACGCTTCTACATTTACAGTCTAACCACACCTGAGTCTGACACGCTTCTACATACAGTCTAAACAACGTGAGTCTTGAGACACGCTTCTACATACAGTCTAACACACGTGGAGTCTGACACGCTTCTACATACAGTCTTAACACACGTGAGTCTGACACACTTCTACACTTACAGTCTAACACACGTGAGTCTTGACACGCTTCTACATACAGCTAACAACACGTGAGTCTGACACGCTTCTACATACAGTCCACACATGTGAGTCTGACACCTTCTACATTACAGTCTAACACACGTGAGTCGACACGCTTCTACATACATCCAGCACATGTGAGTCTGACACGCTTCTACATACGTCTAACACACCAGTGAGTCTGACACGCTTCTACATACAGTCTACACACTTTGAGTCTGACACACTTCTACATACAGCTAACCACGTAGTCTTCTGACACGCTTTCTACATACAGTCTAACACACTGAGTCTGACACGCTTCTACCATACAGTCTAACACACGGGAGTACTGACCGCTTCTACATACAGCTAACCACACTGAGTTCTGACCGCTTCTACATACAGTCTAACACACGTGAGTCTGACCACCTTCTACAGTTACAGTCTAACACACGTCGAGTTGACACGCTTTCTACATTACAGTCTAACACATGTGAGTCTGACACACTTCTACATACAGTCTAACACACGTGAGCTGACACGCTCTACATCAGTCTGAACACACGTGGAGTCTGACACGCTTCTCATACAGTCTAAAACACACGGAGTCTGACACGCTTCTACATACAGTCCAGCACATGTGAGTCTGACACATTCTACAATACAGTCTAACACGATGTGAGTCTACACGACTCTACATACAGGCTAACAACGTGAGTCTGACGACGCTTCTACATACAGTCTAACACACGTGAGCTGACACGCTTCACATACGTCTAACACACGTGAGTCGACACCACTTCTACATTACAGTCTAACACACGTTGAGGTCTAATCACTCTACATACAGTCCAGACATGTGAGTCTGAAACACACTTCCTACAAACAGTCTAAACCACCACGTGAGTCTGAACACACTCTAGCATACAGTCTAACACACGTGAGTCTGACACAACTTCTACATACAGTCACACAGTGAGTCTGACACGCTTCTATACAGCTAACAACAGTGAGTCTGACACACTTCTACATACAGTCCAGCACTGTGAGTCTGACACCATTCTACATGTCACGAGCTCTAACACACGGAGTCTGACACACTTCACATACAGTCTAACACATGTGAGTCGACCACACTCTACATACAGAACACATGTAGTCTGACGCGCTTCTACATACAGTCTAACACACGGGAGTCTGACACGCTTCTACATACAGTCTAACCACACCGTGAGTCATGACACGGCTGTCTACACACAGTCTAACACATTGAGTCTGACACGCTTCTACATACAGTCCTAACACACTGTGAGTCTGACACGCTTCTACATACAGTCTAACCACACGTGAGTCTGACACACTTCTACATACAGTCCAGCACATGTGAGTACTGACACACTTCACATACAGTCTCAACACATTGAAGTCTGACACACTTCTACATCTACGTCTAACACACGTGAGTCTGACCACGCTCTACATACAGTCTAACACACGTGAGTCTGACACGCTTCTACATACAGGTCTAACACACGTGAGTCTGACACACTTCTACCATCAAGTCCAGCCACATGATGAGTCGACACACTTTCTAACATACAGATCTAACACATGTGAGGTCGACACACTCTACATACAGTCTAACACAATTGAGTCTGACACTTCTACATACAGTCTAACACATTGAGTCTGACCACACTTTCACATACAGTCTAGACACACGCGTGGTCTGACACGCTTTCTACATACAGTCTAACACACAGGAGTCTGACACGCTTTCTACATACAGTCTAACACATGTGAGTCTGACACGCATCTTCTACATACAGTCTAACCACGTGAGTCTGGACACGCTTCTACATACAGTCTAACACATTGAGTCTGACACACTTCTACATACAGTCTAACAACCGTGAGTCTATGACACGCTTTCTACATAAACAGTCTAAAACACATGTGAGCTCTGACACACTTCTACATACAGTCAAACACATGTGAGTCTGACACGCTCTACATACAAGTCTACACACGTGAGTCTGACACACTTCTCATACAGTCTACACACGTGAGTCTGACCACGCTTCTTACATACAGTCTAACCACACGTGGAGTCTGACACACTTCAATTAAAAGAGAGAGATACGTGATCTGCACGCTTCTACATACAGTCTAACCCGTGAGTCTGAACACACTTCTACAATACAGTCTAAACACACGTGAGTCTGACACTGCTTCTACATACAGTCTAACACACGTGAGTCTGACAAACGCTTCTACATACAGTCTAAACACTAATGTGTGAGTCTGAACACACTTCTACATACACGTCTTAACACATGTGAGTCTTGAACAACATCTTCTAAACATACAGTCTAAACACATGTGGAGTCTGAACACGCTTCTACAATACAGTCCTAACACAATGTGAGTCTGACAACGCTTCTACATATAGTCTAACTACATGTGAGTCTGACACACTTCTACATACAGTCCTAACACATGTGAGGTCCTGACACATTCTACATTACAGTCTAACACACGTGAGTCTGACACGCTTCCTTACATACATGTCCTAAACACGTGAGTCTGACACGCTTTCACATACAGTCTAACACATGTGAAGTTCCTGACACGCTTCTACATACAGTCTAACACGTGAGTCGTGACCGCTCTACATACAGTCTAACACTATGTGAGTCTGACACGCTTCTACATACAGTCTAACACACGTGAGTCCTGAACAGCTCTACTATACAGTCTAACACAATGTGAGTCTGACACACTTCTACATACAGTCTAACACATGTGAGTCTGACACGCCTTCTACATAATCATGTCTAACACATGTGAGTTCTGACACGCTTCTACATACAGTCTAACCACATGGATCTGACACGACTTCTATCATACAGTTCGTAAGCATCATGTGATCTGACACACTTCACTACAGTCTATCCATGTGAGTTTCGAGACTATTGCTTCTACATACAGTCTAACACAGTGAGTCTGACACGCTTCTACATACAGTCTAACACATGTGAGTCCTGACACACTTCTACATACAGTCTAACACTGTGAGTCTGACACGCTTCTACATACAGTCTACACATGAGTCTGAACCAACTTCTACATACCAGTCCCTAACACAGTGAGTCCTGACACGCTTCTACATACAGTCTAAACACATGTGAGTCTGACACACTTCTACATACAGTCTAACCACACGTGAAGTCTGACAACTTCTCATACAGTCTAACACACGTGAGTTGACAACGCTTCTACATACAATCTACACATGTGAGTCTGACACGCTTCTACATAACAGCTAACACACGTGAGCTGACACACTTCTACATACAGTCTACACATGTGATCTGACACGCTTACTATACTAGCTATTATCATTATTGTGTAGTTGACACACTTCTACATAGCAGTCTAACACACGTGATTCTGACTCCTTATCTCTTTCTACATACAGTCTAACACAACGTGAGTCGACACGCTTTCTACATACAGTCTAACACATGTGATCTGACACGCCTTCTACATACAGTCTAACACACGGTGAGTCTGACCACGCTTCTACATACAGTCTAACAACGTGAGTCTGACACACTTCACATAACAGTCTAACACATGTGAAGTCCTGACACGCTTCTACATAACAGTCTAACACATGTGAGTCTGACACGCTCCTACATTACAGTCTAAACACATGTGAGTCTGACACACTTCTAACATACATCTAACAGCACGTGTGTGAGTCTGACACGCTTCTAATACAGTCTAACACAATTGAGTCTGACACGCTTCTACAACAGTCTTAACAACATGTGAGTCTTGACACGCTTCTAACATACAGTCCTAACACATGTGAGTCTTGACACTGCTTCTACATACATCTAACACAATGTGAGTCCTGACACGCTTCTACATACAGTCAACAATGTGATCTGACACGCTCTCTGAGTCTCTTCTACATACAGTCTAAACACACGTGAAGTCTGACACGCTTCTACATACAGCTAACACACGTGAGTCTGACACGCTTCTACATACAGTCTTACACATGTGATCCTGACAAGCTTCTCTAATACAGTCTAAAACACACGTGAGTCTGACAGCGCTTCTACAATACAGTCTAACACATGTGAGTCTGACACCTTCTACATACAGTCTGACACACCGTGAGTCTGAACACACTTCTAACATTACAGTCTAACACATGTAGTCTGACACGCTTTAATACAGTCTAACACACGTGAGTCTGACACACTTTCTTACAACAGTCTAACACACGTGAGTTGACACGCTTCTACAATACAGTCTAACACAGTGAGTCTGAACCACGCTTCTACATACAGTCTAACACACGTGAGTCTGACACCTTCTACATACAGTCTAACACACGTGAGTCTGACCACTTCTACTACAGTCCTAACACGTGAGTCTGACAACGCCTTCTACATACAGTCTAACCACGTGAAGTCAGACACACTTCTACAACAGTCTAACACATTGAGCGACAACGCTTCTACATACAGTCTAACAACATGTAGTCTGACACACTTCTAACTATACAGTCTAACCATGTGAGTCTGACACCGCTTCTACATACAGTCTAACACATGTGAGTCTGACACGCTTCTACATACAGTCTAACACAATGTGAGTCTGAACGCTTCTACATCAGTCTAACAACATGTGAGTCTGACACGCTCTACTATCTAACACATGTAGTCTGACACGCTTCTACATAGTCTAACACATGTGATGTCTGACACGTTCTACATACAGTCCTAACACATGTGAGTCTGACACGCTTCTAATAAGTTCTAAACATGTGAGTCTGACACACTTCTACATACAGTCTAACACAACGCGAGGTCTGACACGCTTCACATACAGTCTAACACACGTGAGTCTGACACACTTCTACATACAGTCTAACACACGTGAGTCTGACACACTTCTACATACAGTCAACACACGTGAGTCTGACAACGCTTCTTACAATAGCAGTCTAACACACGTGAAGTCTGACACGCTTCTACAATACAGTCCAGCACACGTGAGTCTGACACACTTCTACATAAGTCTAACACTGTGAGTCTGCCACTTCCTACATACAGCTTAACACAATGTGAGTCTGACACTCTACATCAGTCTAACACATGTGAGTCTGACACGCTCTACATACAGTCTAACCACATGGTGGATCTGACACGCTTCTACATACAGTATAACACATGTGAGTCTGACACCGCTTCTACATACAGTTAACACCACGTGAGTCTGAACACACTTCTACATACAAGTCCTAACAACGTGAGTCGACACACTTCTACAATACAGTCTAACACATGTGAGTCGACACGCTTCCCTACATACATCTAACACACGTGAGTCTGACACACTTTCTACAAACAGTCTAACACATTGTGAGTCTGACACGCTTCTTACATACAGTCTAACACACGTGAGTTCTGACACACTTCTACATACAGTCTAACACATTGTGAGTCTACACGCTTCTTCTACATACAGTCTAACACACGTGAAGTCTGACAAGACGCTTCTACATACAGTCAACACACGTGAGTCTGACACGCTTCTACATACAGTCCAACACATGTGAGTCTGAACACACTCTACATACAGTCTAACAACGTGAGTCTGACACACTTCCTCTACATACAGTCTTAACACATGTGAGTCTGACACGCTTCTACATACAGTCTAACACACGTGAGTCTACACGCTTCTACATACAGTCTAACACATGTGAGTCCTGAACACACTTCTACATACAGTCCAGCACACGTGAGGTCTGACACACTTTCTACATACAGTCTAAACATGTGAGTCTGAAACACTCTACATACAGGTCTAACACAAATGGTGAGTCTGACAACCTTCACAATACAGTCTAACACATTGAGTCTGACACGCTTACATACAGTCTAACACATGTGAGTTCTGACACGCTCTACATACAGTCTAACACATGTTGAGTCCTGACACGCTTCTACATACAGTCTAACACATGTTGAGTCTGACACGCTCTACATACAGTCTAACACATGTGGTCCTGACACACTTCTATCTACATACAAGTCTAACACACGTGGAAGTCTGAACACGCTTCTACATACAGTTCCAGCACAATGTGAGTCTGACACGCTTCTACATACAGTCCAAACACGTGAGTCTGGACACACTTCTACAATACAGTCTAACACACGTGAGTCTAACACGCTTCTACATACAGTCTAACACATGTGAGGTCTGACAACAGCGCTTCTAACATACAGGTCTAACACATGGTGAGTCTGACACGCTTCTACAATACAGTCTAAACACATGTGAGTCTGCACACTTCACATAAGTTACACATGTGAGTCTGACACGCTTCTTACATACAGTCTAACACATGTGAGTCTGACACACTTCTCATCAGTCTAACAACACGTGAGTCTGACACGCTTCTACATACAGTCCAGCACAATGTGATCTGACACGCTTCCTACAACAGTCCAACACACGTGAGTCTTGACAACTTTACATACAGTCTAACACATGTGAGTCTGACACGCTTCACATACAGTCTAACAATGTGAGTCTGACACATTTCTACATAGTTCTAAAACAACACGTGAGTCTACACACTTTACATACAGTCTAACACATGGTGAGTCTGACACGCTTCTAACATACAGTCTAAACACGTGAGTCTGACACGCTTCTACATACAGTCTAACACATGTGAAGTCTGAAAACGCTTCTACATACAGTCTAACCACACGTGAGTCCTGACACACTTCTACATACAGTCTTAAACACAACGTGAGTCCTGACTACGCTTCTACTACATCTACACAACGTGAGTCTGTATATATCATACAGTCTAACACATGTGAGTCTGACACACTCTACATACAGTCTACAATTTGTGAGTCCTGACACTTCTACATAACAGTCTAACAACGTGAGTCCCTGACACGCTTCAATACAGTCTAACACATGTGAATCTGACACGCTTCTACATACAGTCACACACGTGAGTCTGACACGCTTCTCCCAAACAGTCAACACTGTGAGTCGACAGCTTCTACATACAGTTCCAACAACGTGAGATCTGCACACTACTTCTAAATACAGTCTACAATGTGATCTGACACGCCTCTATCATACAGTCTAACACATGTGAGTCTGAACACGCTTCTACATTACAGTCCAGCACATGTGAGTCTGACAACGTTCTTCTACATACAGTCTAACAATGTGAGTCTGACACACTTCTACATTACAGTCTATTACACACGTGGAGTCTGAACACGCCTTCTACATACAGTTAACCACGGAGTTCTTGACACACTTCCTAACATACATTGTCATACATAATGAGTCTGACACACTTCTACATACTAGTCTAACACACGTGAGTCCTGACAACACTTCTACATACAGTCTAACACATTGTGAGTCTGACACACTTCTAATTATACAGCCTAACACACGTGAGTCTGACACGCCTTCTATACAATACAGTCTAACACACTGTGAAGTCTGACACACTTCTAATACAGTCTATACACATGTGATCTGAACGCTTCTTTCCTACTAAGTCTAACACATGTGAGTCTGACACGCTTCTACATATCGTCCAGCACATGTGAGTCCCTTGAACTACGCTTCTACATAACAGTCTACACATGTGAGTCTGGACACGCTTTTCTACATACAGTCTAACACACAGTGAGTCTGACACGCTTCTACATACAGTCTACCACACGTGAGTCTGACACACTTCTACAAACAGTCTATAACACATGTGAGTCTGACAACCTTCTACATACAGTCTAACACACGGAGTCTGACACCTTCTCTACATACAGTCTAACACACGTGAGTCTGAACACTTCTACATACAGTCTCAGCACATTTGACGTGAGTCTGACACACTTTCCCTACAACGTCCAGCACATGTGAGTCTGACACGCTTCTACATACAAGTTAACACACGGTGAGTCGACAACGCTTCTTATTCTAATCTACTAACACATGTGGAGTCCTGAACACTTTCTACTAATCAACAGTCTAACACATGTGAGTCTGACACGCTTCTACATCAGTCTAACAATGTGAGGTCTGACACACTTCTACATACAGTCTAAACACATGTGAGTCTGACAACACTTCTAACAT
This sequence comes from Neogobius melanostomus, assembly GCA_007210695.1. NCBI lineage: Eukaryota > Metazoa > Chordata > Actinopteri > Gobiiformes > Gobiidae > Neogobius > Neogobius melanostomus. The sequence continues at coordinate 148,714 of VHKM01001268.1, read as the reverse complement.
ACAGTCTAACACATGGTGAGCTCTGACACGCTCTAATACAGTCTAACACATGTGAGTCCTGACACTTCTAAATACAAGTCTAACACACGTGAGTCGAACACACTTCCTACATACAGTCCTAACACATGTGAGTCTGAACACACTTTCTACATACAGTCTAACACGTTGAGTCTGAAACGCTTCCTACATACAGTCTAACACATGTGAGTCCCTGACAATCACTTCACATACCAGTCTAACACATGTGAGCTGACAGCTTCTAACAATTCAAGTCTAACACGTGGAGTCCTGACACGCTTCTACATACAGTCTAACACATGTGAGTCTGACATCACTCTATCATCAGTCAACACATGTGAGTCTGACACTCTTTCTACATATCAGTTCTACAACGTGTGAGTCTGACACGCTTATACATACAGTCAACACATGTGAGTTGACAACGCTTCTACATACAGTCTAACACATGTGAGTTGACCGCTTCTACATACAGTCCTAAACCATGTGAGTCTGACACGGCTTCTACAATACAGTCTAACACATGTGAGTCTGACACATTCTACATACAGTCCTAACACACGTGAGTCTGACACGCTTCTAATACAGTCTAACACACGTGAGTCTGACAGACGCTTTCTACATAACAGTCCCTAACACATGTGAAGTCTGACACGCTTCTACATACATTGTCTAACACATGTGAGTTGACACGCTTCTACATACAGTCTAACACACGTGAGTCTGACACGCTTCTACATACAGTCTAACACATGTGAGTCTGACACACTTCTACATACAGTCAACACATGTGAGTCTTGACACACCTTCTACAATACAGTCCTAACACAAACGTGAGTCTGACACAACTTCTACATACAGTCTAACACACGTGAGTCTGACACACTTCTTACATACCAGTCTAACACATGTGAGTCTGAACGCTTCTACATACAAAGTCCTACACACGTGAGTTGACACACTTCTACATACAGTCCAGCACTGTGAGTCTGACACGCTTCTACATACAGTCTAACCAAACGTGATCTGACACGCTTCTACATACAGTCCAGCACATGTGAGTCTGACACGCTTCTACATACAGTCCCTAACACACGTGAGTCTGACACAAACTTCTACATACAGTCCTAACACATGTGAGTCCTGACACAGCTTCTACCAGCAGTCCTAACCATGTGAGTCTGAACACGCTTCTAACATACAGTCTAACTACACGTGAGTCTGACACGCTTCTACATACAATCTAACACACGCGTGATCTGACACCTTCTACATAACAGCGTCCTAACACACGTGAACTGACACCTTCTACTACAGTCTAACACACGTGAGTCTGACACACTTCTACATACAGTCCAACACACGTGGTCTGACACGCTTCTCATACGTCTAACCACACGTGAGTCTGACACACTTCTACATACAGTTAAACACGTGATCTGACACGCTTCTAATAAGTCTAAGCACACGTGAGTCTGACACGTCTACATACAGTAACCCACGTGCGTCTGACTCGCTTCTACATAACAGTCTAACACATGTGAGTCTGACACACTCTACAGTAAGTCAACACACGGAGTCTGACACGCTCTACTACATTCCTAACACATGTGAGTCTGACAACACTTCTACAATACAGTCTAACACATGTGAGTCTGACACGCTTCTACATACAGTCTAACACACGTATCTGACAGCTCTACATACAGTCTAACGACACGTGAGCTGCCAACGCTTCTACAACAGTCTAACACATGTGAGTCTGACACACTTTCTACATACAGTTAACACATGTGAGTCTGACAACACTCACATACAGTCTAACACATCGTGATGTCTGACACGCATTCTACATACAGTCTAACACCGTGGAGTCTACACGCTTCTACATACAGTCTAACACACGTGAGCTGCACACGCTTCACATACAGTCTAACACACGTGAGTCTGACACGCTTCTACATAACAGTCTAACACACGTCGAGTCTGACACGCTTCTACATACGTCCTAACAACGTGAGTCTGACACGCTTCTACATCACAGTTAACACACTGAGTCCTGAAACGCTTCAACAATACAGTCTACCACATGTGATGCTGACCCTTCTAACATTACAGTCTAACACATGTAGTCTGGACACGCTTCTACATACAGTCTAACACATGTGGAGTCTGAACACGCTTCTCACATACAGTTCTAACACATTGAGCTGACACGCTCTACTACAGTCAGCACACGTGAGTCTGAACACCTTCTCCATACAGTCCTTAAACACATGTGACTGACACACTCTACATACAGTCTAACACTGTGCAGTCTGACACGCTTCTACATACAGTCTACAATGTGAGTCTGACACAGACTCTACATACAGTCTAACACACGGAGTTGACAATGCGATTCTAATACACGTCTAACACATTAGTTGACACACTTCTACATACAGCTAGCACACGTGAGTCTCCCGCTTCTACTACAGTCTAACCATCACGTGAGTCTGACACGCTTCTACATACAGTCACTAAACACACGTCGAAGGTCCTGACAAACTTTATCATACAGTCAACACATGTGAGTCTGACAACGCTTCTACATGAACAGTCCAACACGTGAGTCTGACACGCTCTACATACAGTCTAACACACGTGAGTCTGACACGCTTCTACATACGTCTAACACACGTGAGTCTGACACGCTTCTACATACCAGTCTAACGTGAGTCTGCACACCTTCTTACATACAGTCTAACACATGTGATCTGACACGCTTCTACATACAGTCTAAACACATGCTGAGTCTGACACGCTTCTACTACAGTCTAACACAATGTGGTCTGACACGCTTCTACATACAGGCCTAACCAATGTGAAGTCTGACACGCTCTACATACAGTCTAAACACAGTGAGTCCGGACACGCTTCCTACATACAGTCTAACACACGTGAGTCTCGACAAGCTCTACATACAGTCTAACACAGTGAGTGCTGACACGCTTCTACAGACAGTTCTAACACACGTGAGTCTGAAACACGCTTCTACATACAGCTAACACATGTGAGTCTGACACGCTTCTCACATACAGTCTAAACACATTGAGTCCTGACACGCTCTACATACCGTCTAACACATGTGAAGTCTGACACACTTCTACATACAGTCATACACATGTGAGTCTGACACGTCTTCTACATACAGTCTACACATGTGAGTCGACACGCTCTACATACAGTCTCAACACACGTGAGTCTGAACGCTCTACATACAGTCTAGACAACTGAGTCCTGACACCTTCTACATCCAGTCATACACACGTGAAGTCTGACACGCTTCCACAGTACAGTCTAACACACGTGATCTACACGCTTCTAACATACAGTCTAACACATGTGAGCTGAACACGCTCACATACATCTAACACAACGTGAGCTGACACCTCTACATACAGTCTAACACATGTGAGTCTGAACACGCTTCTAACATAACAAGTCTAACAAACGTGAGTCTGAACAGCTTCTACCAATTACAGTCCAACACACGTGAGCTGACACAACTTCTACATACAGTCTAAACATGTGAGTCTGACATCACGCTTCTACTATCAGTCTAAACAATGTGGAGTCTGGACACGCTTCTACATTACAGTCCAGCAACACGTGAGTCTGACACCTTCTACATACAGTCTAACACATGTGAGTCTGACACGCTCTACATACCAGTCCAGCACACCGTGAGTCTGAACCTCTACTAGGGGACCAATTACGTTCCGAAAATCCGACCCAAATGGTCCCGAAAAAATTTTTTAGAATGGTTCGAAAGTGCGTTGTGCGCTCTTAAAATGGAGAGGGCTTGAGTAGAGAGCCTCTACAGACAAATAACTGCGCTCTGAAGATGTTTCTGAGTCGGGTCCCCAACATGTTTTCCTGCTCGGACAGGGGGAGCGTGCTTAAACTTCGTAATGGCTCACAGTTTTGAAAGCATGGAGCGCAGCCTTTGATCGCAGTGCGCTAACAGCGGACCACCCGCGGCACTTTTCTCTCCCTCTCTCTGTTCAACTTAACAGTGGGACAAACATGCAACTCTGATCCTGAAGTGGAAGTGTGTGAGGAAAAGTTGTGATGACTGAGGGGCGAAAGGGCAAGAAGATGCTCTGGCGCTGGTGAACAGGCGCGCGAAACGCATTGAGCCAGCACGAGGCTGCAACTGATTCTGTCTGTCATAAAACAGATATGAATCCAAGATTCTAGGGGACTTCATCAAGTCCATTATATATCTATTGATGAGCTATTGGCCTGTGGACAGGCAAAGCTAAATAGGACAATGCGGTCCTTTAAAATAATTTCCTATTGCAGTCGTGCTAAGGTCACTAATTGTAATGTGGCATATGAATAAAAAAAACAAACAACAATCCCCCCCGTCCCGAATTTCAGAGGCAACATACAGGGCCGTGGGTTTCCGTCAATACACGTCTCGGGTTCACTCACTCAAAAATGCATATAAATGTATAGAGAATATAAGGCGTATGGGCTAAACTGCTTTTTTTACGTAGCACTGGTTCGCTAAGGAAGTATCAACACACACAACCAAGCAAGCGCGGCCTCACCCAACAAAGCAAAAACCTTTGGAAACAACGAACATGACGGGCGGAGACGAGCGCGTAAAACGAAGGAAAAGAGCGGATCAGAGATCAACCACGCAAATCCACGTAATAAAATAAATTTTTAGAGCTCGTACTTTCTTCCTGAGTCCAGCGTGGGGAAACTTGTCCAGGCCAGCTCCACTCCCGCGCCTTCCAGCTGTTTCTTCTGAGGCTGGAACTCTGCTCATTGCGCGCTTTACATGAGTGGGTTTCCAGCAGAAGGGGAAGCTACCAGGGCTGTTATTTACATCCTAAAGTTAGTCTTTGTCTGCAATGTGATATTCCTCCGTTCGCCGCTGCTTGTCTCCCACAAAGGAAGACCTATTTGGATTACAGCCTTTCCTGCTACACGGAGATACAACATGTCAGTCAATTGTGAATGATAAAGCGTGGAAAGACCAGGGAGCCACAGACATGTTGGAGTCACTTCCTGGAAGATTCACAGAATAAACAATCAGAAGAGACACAAATCTCAACATTGACCCCTGGTGTCAGCATGGTTTGTGTCTCTGAGATGAACTTCTGCTCCTCAGAGTCTCTGTGTCTCTGACATGATCTCAACCTTCCCTGTCCTCAGGAGCATCTGTTCTCGACATATCTAACTTCCTGCTCTCAGGAGCCTGTGTCTCTGAATGATCAACCTTCTGCTCCTCAGGAGCTCTGTGTCATCTGACATGACTCTAACTTCCCGCTCCTCGGCTTGTGTCTGAATATCTAACCTCTGCTCCTCAGGAGCCTCTTGTTCTGACATGACTTCTAACCTCTGTCCTCAGATCTTGAGATTACTCTACCTTCTGCCTCCTCAGGAGCCTCTGTGCTTGACATGATCTAACCTTCCTGCTCCCAGGACCTCTGTGCTCTGACATGACTCTAACCTTCTGCTCCTAGGAGCTCCTGCTGCTCTGACATGATCTAACCTTCTGCTCCTCAGGAAAGCTTCTGTGTCCTGACATGAATCTAACCTTCTGCTCTAAAGGAGCTCTTGTGTCTCTGACAGACTCTACCTTCTCTACTCAGGAGCCTGTGGTCTCGAATGATCTACGTTTGCTCTCAGGACCTCTGTGTCATCTGAATGATCTAACCTCTGGCTCCTCAGGAGCCTCTGTGTCTCGACATGAACTCTACACCTTCTGCTCCTCAGGAAGCCTCTGTTCTCTGACATGATCTAACCTTCTGATACTCAGGAAGCTCTGTTCCTGACAATGACTCTAACCTTCTGCTCCTCAAGGAGCCTCTGTTTCTCTGACATGACTCTAACCTTCTGCTCCTCAGGGAGCCTCTGTGTCTCTGAGATGACTCTTAACTTCTGCTCCTCAGACTCTTGACAGCGGCTCTTCGCCGGCCTCCTCATCACGTGTGTGGTTCAACTGGAGCTGAATCCAAACCAATCGACAACATCGTGTTCTATCGACCACCAGTAAGAAGGAGGACGCGGCAACATGAGGCGCACAATGTAACCAACTACACACATATGCAGGTAACACAATACACCAACAAACACACATAGGCAAGGCAAGTTTATTTGTAGAGCACAATTCATACACAAGGCAATTAAAGTGCTCACAGTTGCAAAAAAATTACAGAAAAAGATAAAAATCAAATCAATAAACAATCAAGATAAAGTTAATCAATGACAGAAGGAAGAGTGCAAAAATACTTTCAGTTTTCATATGCACGGCGTAAAAAGAAGCTGTTTTCAGTACAGCCTGGATTTGAAACATTGTAGAGTGAGGCTACTGTCCTAACAAACCATGAAGACGTTTCACGATTTTAGGCTGCATGAACTGAAACGGCAGCTCACCGTGTTTATTTATTGACTACTGGAACCACCACGAACCCTCCTGAGTTCTCAGGGCCCGAGATGGTTCAATCACGGTCTAAACATTCAGAGATGTACTTGGTGCCAAACCATAAAAAGACTTGTAAACAAGCAGAGCTGTTTTAAATCTATTCTCTGAGTGACAGGAGCCAGGAGAGACCGGACAACTGGACTAATGTTGGGTGGTATTCCTGGTTCTTGTTCAGGACCGAGCAGCGCGTTCTGGATGTCTGCAGCTCTAACAGCTCGTTTAGAAGGCCAGTGAGCAGCGTTACAGTAGTCAACCTGCTGGAGAACAAATGCATGGATGAGTCTCTCTAAGTCTCGGTTTCACACTAATCTCTCTGATCTTAGCAATGTTCTTCAGATGCAAAAAGCTGAGAGTTATTGGATTGTGGCTGTTTAAGTTCAGGCTAGTCCATGATACTACTATCCGGATTCTAACCTGATTTTTGGTTAGAGCGAGAGACAAGGTGACGATAACTTGTTTTGTGTCTGTGGGCCAAAGACAATATCTCAGTTTGTCTGAGTTATTGGAGAAAAGTTGTTTTGCAATTCCACAACGATCTGTCGAAGCAGTGAAAAGAGAGTTCTCAGGCCCATGTTCCACCTGTAATTAGTGACAGGAGTATCTACAGGCCCATGTTCAACCTGTATCAGTGACAGAGAGTATCTACAGGCCATGGTTCACACTGCCGTCAGTGACACGTAGATCTGAGTGTCATCTGCGTAGTCTGTGGTAAACACACATTGTTGGCTGTTTATTCTGACCCAATGGAAGCATGTACAGGTGAATAAAGGGGTCAAGATTGACCCCTGGGGGAACTCCACAGGTCATGATTAGTCGAGACACAGTTGCAATTTCGACAAAGTACGTCATCTCGAGATAGGACTTGAAACCAGTTTGAGCAGTACAATACTAACACTAAACAAATACTGCAGTAAAACTACCAGTAGGGAGGACAGCGACCCATGACGGCACACAGGTACAACAACCTACATACATGTGTTCTTAAGTCATGGATTTAACCGTGTGTCACTGAAGTCGTGTTTTTAGTTTCTTCTTTTGGAAGTTTTAAGTGTTCAAGCGGAGACACAAAACATTTTGACTCGTCTTCTTGCCTCATTTCAGCTCAGTAAAACTAACTCTGACTGAGATCCCACTTTTTTTTGTTACATGTTGTGTTTCAGCGTGAACCTCTGGGGGGGCGTAGAGAGCCGACAGTTGCCTCAGACCAGGGCATGTACTCGCTCCTGGAGCCGCCTCAGCTCTTCATCCTCCTCAGACTGTCTCCTTCAGTCGCATCGATTCGCCCAAGAGTCAACTCCAACAAGAGCAGCGTTCACCGCCCTGTGGAGAGCAGTACAAGGCCACGGGGGCGTATAGACTGAAGGCCACAGGGGGCGCTATAGAGCACTGAGAGCGGCCCGGGGGCCGCTATAGAGACATGAGACCGCCACAGGGGGCGCTATAGAACACATGAGACCGGCCACAGGCGGGCGCTATAGAACACAACGAGACGGCCACAGGGCCGCTATAGAGCACATGCGAACCGGCACGGGGGCGCTATAAGAGCACAGAGACGGCCAACAGGGGGCATAGGGCACATGAGACCGGCCACAGGGGGCGCTATAGAGACTAGACGGCCACAGGGGGCGTTAGAGACATGAGACCGGCCCCAGGGGGCGCTATAGAGAGACACATAGACTGGCCACAGGGGCCGCTATAGAGCCATGAGCCGGCCACAGGGGGCCTATAGAGCATTGAGACCGCACAGGGGCGCTAAGAGGCACATGAGACGGCCACAGGAGTCGCTATAGAGGCACACGGACCGGCACAGGGGGCGCTATAGAGGCACATGAGACCGCCAAGGGGGCGCTATAGTGACACGACGGCCACAGGGGGGCGCTATAGAGACACATGAGTACGGCCACAGGGGCGCTATAGAGGCCACACGGACGGGCCACAAAGGGGCGTATAGAGACTGAGACCGCTCACAGGGGCGCTATAGAGACACAACGAGACCGGCACAGGGGGCGCTATAGAGGCACATGAAGACTGGCCACAGGGGGCGCTATAGAGAACACGAGACCGGCCACAGGGGGCGCTATAGAGCACACGAAACCGGCCACAGGGGCACGTATAGAAGGCAACACGAGACCGGCCAGGGGGCGCTATAGAGGCACATGAGACCCGGCAGCAGGGGGCGCTATAGAGACGCATGGGAGAACCGGCACAGGGGGAGTATCAGAGACGCACGAGACCGCCACAGGGGGCGCTATACAGAGACGCACAAGCTTGCGAGACCGGCCACAGGGGGCGCTTAGAGACACATGAGACCCCCAGGGGCGCTATAGATGATCGCATGACGGCCACAAGGGGGCGTATAGGAGAAACGAGACCGGCACAGGGCCTATAATAGAGACACCATGGAGACGCGGCCATCAGGGGCGCTATAGAGACACACGAGACCCGCAACAGGGGCGCTAAGTAGAGGCACATGAGACCGGCGCACAGGGGGCGCTACTAGAGGCATGAGACCGGGGGGCCACAGGGGGCGCTATAGAGACCACGAGACCGGCCACAGGGGGCGCCTAATCGAGACACATGAGACCGGCCACAGGGGGCGCTAATAGAGAACGCATGAGACCGGCCAAACAGGGGGCGCTAAGAGAACCATTGAGACCGGGCCACAGGGGGCGCTATAGAGACACATTGAGACGGTCCACAGGGGGCCGCTATAAGAGACGCACGAGACCGGCCCACAAGGGGCGCTATACGAGACGCATGAAGATCGCGCCCACAGGGCCGCTATTAGAGACACATCGAGAACCGGTCCCCACAGCAGGGGGCGCCTATAAGAGACACATGAGATCGGCCACAGGGGCGCTATAAGAGGCACCACGAGACTGGCCACAGGGGCGCTATGAGACAACATGAAACCGGCCACAGGGGGCCTATAGAGCACATGAGAGCGGCCACAGGGGGCGCAAGAGGCACATGAGACTGGCCACAGGGGGCGCTATAGAGACATCACGGAGACCGGCCACAGGGGGCGCTATAGAGAATGAAGACCGCACAGGGGCGCTATAGAGACATGAGACCGGCCACAGGGGGCGTATAGAGACACAATGAGACCGGCCACAGGGGCGCTATAGGAGACTGCATGAACGCGGGCCAAGGGGGCGCTAAAGAGACGGCATGAGACCTGCCACAGGGGCGCTATAGACGACGCTGAGACCGCCACCAGGGGGGCTATAGAGACAGCATGAGACCGGCCACAGGGGGCGCTAAGAGGCACATGAAGACGGCCACAGGGGGCGCTATACGAGGCACATGAGAACGGCCACCAGGGGGCGCTAAGAGGCACAAAGACGGCACAGGGGGCTAATAAGACACATGAAGACCGGCCACAGGCGGGCGCTATAGGGAGACATGAGACCGGCCACAGGGGGCGGCTATAGAAGACACATGAGACCGGCCACTAGGGGCGCTATAACTGAGGCACCATGAGAACCGCCACAGGGGCCGTATAGAAGACACTGAGACCGGCCACCAGGGGGAGCGCTATAGAGCACATGAAGACCGGCCACAGGGGAGCGCTATAGAGACACATGAGACCGGCCACAGGCGGGCGCTATAGATGCACATGAGACGGCCACAGGGGGCGCTATAGAGACACATGAAGACCGGCCACAGGGGGCGCTATATGAGACACATGAAGACGCGCCACACGGGGGCGCTATACGAGCACATGAGACCGCCCACAGGGGCGCTAATAGAGCACACGAGACCGCCACAGGGGGCGCTAATGAGGCACACGAACCGGCCACAGTGGGCGCTATAGAGGCACACGATGACCGGCCACAGGGGCGCTATAGAGGGCAACACGAGACCGGCCACAGGGGGCGCTATAGGAGGCACACGAGACCGGCCACAGGGGCGCTATAGAACGCACGAGACCGGGCCACAGGGGGCCGCTATAGAGGCACACTGCAGACCGCCACCAGGGGGCGCTATAAGAGAGGACATGAGAACCGTCCACAGGGGGCAGCTATAGAGACACTGGAGACCGGCACACAGGGGGCACTATAGGAGACACATGAGACAGCCACGAGGGGCGCTATAGAGCACATGACCGGCCACAGGGGCACTATAGAGACACATGAGACCGGATCACAGGGGGCGCTATAGAGGCACAGAGACCGCCACAGCGGGGCGCTATAGAGGACAGCGAGACAGGCCACAGGGGGCGCTTATACGAGACCATGAGACCGCACACGGGGCGCTATAAGAGCACACGACGACCGCCACAGGGGGCGTAAGAGACACACGAGACCGGCCACAGGGGGCGCTATAAGCACACAGACCCGGGGCCCAGGAGGGCGCTAATAGAGACGTCACGAGACCCGGCCACAGGGGGCTATAAGAGGCACATGAGACCGGCCACAGGGGCGCTATAGAGGCACATGAGACGGCCACAGGGGGCGCTATAGAGACACATGAGACTGAGCCACAGGGGCGCTATAGAGACGCACGAGACCGGCCACAGGGGGCGCTATAGAGGCACATAGACCGGCCACAGAGGGGCGCTAATAGAGGCAGCATGAGACGGCCACAGGGGGCGCTATAGAGACACATGAGACTGACCCAAGGGGGCGCTATAAGAGACACATGAGTACGCGGCCACAGGGGGCGCTATAGAACACGAGACGCCACAGGGGGCGCTATAAGAGACTACACGAACCGGCCACAGGGGCGCTAATAGAGCACACGTGAGACCGGCCACGAGGGGGCGCTATAAGAGACCATGAACCGGCCACAGGGGGCGCTATAGAAGACACACGATGACCGCCACAGGGGCGCTATAGGAGACACGAGACGCCCAAGGGGGCGCCTATATGAGGCACATGAGACTCGGCCACAGGGGGCGCTATACGAGAAAACATGAGAACCGCCACTAGGGGCGCTAATAGACGACACATGAGACCCGCCATGCAGGGGGCGCTATAAGAGGCACATGAGACGCCATCAGGGGCGGCTATAGAGGCACAATGAGACCGGGCCACAGTGGGCGCTATAGAGAACACATGAGAGGCCACAGGGGGCGCTATAGAGACACACGAGACCCGGCCACAGGGGGCGCTATACGAGACACAGAGACGGCCACCAGGGGGCGCTATAGAGGCACATGAGACCGGCCAGGGGCGCTATAGAGACACATGAGACCGGCCAAGCTGTAGAATCGACGGGGCGCTATAGAGACACACATGGAGACGCACAGGGGGCGCTATATGAGACCGAGACCGGCCACAGGGGCGGCTATAAGAGGCACATGAGCCGGCCACAGGGGGCGCTATAGAGACACATGAGACCGGCCACAGGGCGGCTAAGAAGACAGCACAGACGGCCACAGGGGCGCTATAGAGACAGAGACCGGCTCACAGGCGGGCCGTAAGACGACACATGAGACCGGCCACAGGGGGCGCTATATAGAGGCACATGAGACGGCCACAGGGCGCTATAGAGACACACGAGACCGGCACAGGGGGCGCTATAAGTGACACATTGAAGACTGGCCACAGGGGGCCGCTATAGAGGCACATGAGACCGCCACAGGGGGCCTATTAAGAGACACATAGACCGGCCACAGGGGGCCTATAGTGACACATGAGACTCGGCCACAGGGGCGTATACTGAGGCACATGAGACCGGCCACAGGGGCGCTATAGAGGCACATGAGACGGCCACGGGGGCATAGGACTGAGACCGGCCACAGGGGCGCGTAGAGACACATGAGACGGCAAGGGGGCGCTATATGACACATGAGACTGCCAAGGGGGCGCTAAGTGATGAGACGCCACAGGGGGCGCTATGAGAACATGAGACCGGCCAAGGGGGCGCTATAGTGACACAGAGACTGGCCGGGGGCGCTATAGAGGCCATGAGACGGCAAGGAGGCGCTTAGGACATGAGACCGGCCAGGGGCGCTATAGGCCGAGACGCCACGGGGGCGCTATGGGCACATGAGACGGCCACAGGGGGGCTATAGAGACATGAGGACCGGCCAAGGGGGCGCTATAGAGACATGAGACGGCCACAGGGGGCGCTATAGAGGCACATGAGACCGGCCACAGGGGCGTATGAGGCACATGAGACCGGCACAGGGGCGCTATAGAGACACATGAGACCGGCCACAGGGGGCGCATATAGTGACCATGAGACCGGACAGGGGGCGCTATAGAGGACACATGGACCGGCCACAGGGGGGCGCTATAGAGACATGAGACCGGCCACAGGGGCGCTATAGGAGGCACACAGAGGCCCGACAAGGGGCTAGAGGCACATGAGCCGGCACAGGAGGGCGCTATAGAGGCCATGAGACCGGCACAGGGGCGCTATAGAGACATGAGACCGGCACAGGGGGCGCTATAGAGACATGAGACCGCCACAGGGGGCGCTATAGGGCCATGAGACCGGCCACAGGGGCGCTATAGAGGCACATGAGACCGCCACAGGGGCTATAGAGACATGAGACCGGCCACAGGGGGCGCTATAGAGGACATGAGACCGGCCCACAGGGGGCGCTATAGAGCACATGAGACCGGCCACAGGGGCGCTATAGAGCACATGAGACCGGCCACAGGGGCGCTATAAGAATGAGACGCCAAGGGGCGCATAGAGACATGAGACGCCACAGGGGCGCTATAGAGCACATGAGACCGGCCACAGGGGCGCTAAAGAGCACATGAGGACCGCCACAGGGGCGCTATAGAGACATGAACCGCACAGGGGGCGCTATAGAGGCACACGAGACCGGCCACAGGGGCGCTATAGAGGCACATGAGACCGGCCACAGGGGGCGCTATAGAGACACGAGACCGGCCACAGGGGGCGCTATAGAGACACGAGACCGGCCACAGGGGCGCTATAGAGGCACATGAGACGGCCACAGGGGGCGCTATAGAGACATGAACCGGCCCACAGGGGGCGCTATAGAGACACATGAGACCGGCCACAGGGGGCGCTATAGAGGCACATGAGACGGCCACAGGGGGCGCTATAGAGGCACATGAGACCGGCCACAGGGGGCGCTATAGAGACATGAGACGGCCCAGGGGGGGCGCTATAGAGACATGAGACCGGCCACAGGGGGCGCTATAGAGACACATGGGGCTGCAGTGTTATAGAGGTTTTCTCTCCTGTCGTCTTCAGGGTTCAAGGGAAGTCGAAGCCGAACCTCCTGAAGCAGGAGACGTCGAGTTTGGCCTGTTCCCTCAGGATCCTCTTCAGGATGAACTCGGACCCCAGACTCCAGGACGCCTGGCCCGACATCCAGACACGCCTCCTACTGTGAGTAAAGCACCAGACACGCCTCCTACTGTGAGTAAAGCACCAGACACGCCTCCTACTGTGAGTAAAGCACCAGACACGCCTCCTACTGTGAGTAAAGCACCAGACACGCCTCCTACTGTGAGTAAAGCACCAGACACGCCTCCTACTGTGAGGGACTGACACTCACAGTAGCACATACACTTTTATGAACGCACAAAGGTTTATTTCATGATTTCTGCGGCAAATAGTTCCCAAACGTTTTTGCGTTGCTTGGCAACGTTTGTTGTGATTCCAGGCAGTGTGGCTAGGTTAGTAGCAGTGAGGCTAGTAGCAGTGAGGCTAGTAGCAGCTAGGTTAGTAGCAGCGAGGCTAGTAGCAGCGAGGCTAGTAGCAGCGAGGCTAGTAGCAGCGAGGCTAGTAGCAGCGAGGCTAGTAGCAGCTAGTTGAAGGTGCAGTTGGAGGAATGGTGGTGAATCTCTGGGTAAGTCTTCTCTCAGGGACAGAGTGTCTCTAATTCTACTGATATGAAAGACCTGTATCAGAAGCACAAACTCCGTTGCCATTGGCAGCGTCAGTATTTTTTCCAGAAGTTTTCTATCAGAAAATAATGACTGTTGAACGTTGGTAAATCCCTGTGACGGTTCTGTTCCAGCGTGTGCTCTGAGGCGCTGGATTATTTCATCGCTCTGACGTCGGAGTCTCACCGCGAGGCCTGGAACAGTCTGTTAATGCTGCTGCTAACGAGGACGCTGCGCCTTAACGACCACAAGGTACTTTACATTTCAAACACATGTACACTGTACTTGACTGGAAACTTCTAACGTCCGTGACACAGTCTCCTCGTGGACAGACGCAGCGTTTGGTTTAAAAACTCTTCTTCAGGGGCTTTTGTGACGGCAGATTCTTTGGTTGTTACTCAAAGAAAGAAAACGGTTCTGTTCAGAAATGCCTTGGACTTTTAACATTAGAAACAGTAAAATAAACTGCATTTCCAGCTGAAAGTAAAAGGACAGTGAGCTGTAGTTTGTGTGTCCGATGCTTCCCCTGGTTTATGATCAAATGTGTTTTTGATATTACGTCTGGACCGGGGAGACTCTGTGGGAGTTATGGGTTTCCTAATGAACAATACAGAATGTTCTGCACTGTCCAGTCAGTAAGAGCTTATTCTAAAACAGAGTAAAGCCCAGACCGCTGTCAGGCATGTGGATAACCACACGCGTGTAAATAACCACACGCCTCTGCTCTCAGTTCCAGCCTCACGCCGCCTGTTTTTACCCTCGTCTGTGTGAGATGATGCAGTTCGACCTGATCCCGGAGCTCAGGGCCGCGCTCAGACGCTTCTTCCTGCGCATCGGCTCCGTGTTCAGCATCCACTCGCCTCCAGGGGGCGCTGCTCCTGCTGCAGAGGGCGCTGTGCTGCCTCCAGGGGGCGCTGCTCCTGCTGCAGAGGGCGCTGTGCTGCCTCCAGGGGCGCTGCGCTGCCTCCAGGGGCGCCGTCCCCCCGTCTGCACCGTGAGGAGGGCCCAGAAGGAAGTGTCACTTTGTTCATGAGATTTTATCTATTTATTTTGGGAGTTTATTTGATGCTTGTTATTGTTTTGTCCAATCGTTTTGTTTACAAACTTTGATTTATAACCTGTTTCCCATCATGCATTCCTCTCCCGAACGCCCCGCCCACACCGCAGCTCCGCCTCCTTTAACGTGTTAGGTTTTGGGCCGCGGCGTTCGGGAGCCACGGGTCGAGTCCAAGTGCTTTAAATCAAACTGTTTCACCACGTGTTCCTTTTGTTTCCTCTCGTCTTCATCGTCTTCATCGTCTTCGGTCCCTCTGGCTTTGGGGAATATAAATATATAAATATATACCGGTGTAAATGTCCTGATGTAAGATATGGCGGCTGTGACGATGTAAAACTGAAATAAAGTCCACTCTGAGCCTCGACTCCAGCGTCTCTGTGACACCTAAAACATGTACAATAGCTTTGCTGCACATCTCTGACATGAATAAAGTTTATATTTTTCGGCGCTGCCACAAACCTGAATAAAACGTCTGTATTTTCACAAAGATGCTTCAGTTTGCACTTAGAGTGACACATATTCACTTTTCTGTGTGTGAGGTTAATTAAAACTCCTATAAAAGCCATAAAGGCAGTAATAATAATCCCTTAATGTAAGACTGAGGGAGACAAAGGGCACGTTAGCGCCCCTGGCTTTGGACGGGGCAGATATATTTATTATAATGACGACGAAATCCGGGTTTAAATGTATTTTGTGGGTTTGGGATTTTGGATCTGGTTTAGTTTTGGAATGAACTCGTTATTGGTGAAAAACTAAATCTGTAATAATATAAATGTCAGTTCAAAGAGCAGAATAAATCAGATATTCGATAAATAAACCTTTAATGTGTCCCTTTACTTGATTTTCCTGAACAAGTGAGAAACCGCGGCTCGGATCATGTGACCTTTAGAAGAGGATAAATACAAATCAAATAAACCTGTGTCGCTGCAGTGGCTCAGGACGTCCACCAGGGCGCTCTGTCGCACACAGCTGGTAACAAAGGTTTCCATGGAAACGCCGTCCTTTGTTTAGAGCCTAATGTTTAACAGAATAAAAGTCTGTAAAGAGTAGGGCTGAAACAACTAATCGATTAATCGACGACTAATCGATTATTGAAATAGTCGACAACTATTTTAGTAATCGATTAATCGTTTTCTGGTTCACACAGACTCAAATGGAGCAAAAATGACATGAAAATGTAATATTTTTGATGAAAACCTACTTTGTTTTTATAGTTCTAGGTCTGTAGTGTTTT
Source organism: Neogobius melanostomus (assembly GCA_007210695.1). Lineage (NCBI taxonomy): Eukaryota > Metazoa > Chordata > Actinopteri > Gobiiformes > Gobiidae > Neogobius > Neogobius melanostomus. The sequence continues at coordinate 132,095 of VHKM01001268.1, read as the reverse complement.
GTACATTGTAAATTTCATCAATATCTGTCTGTGTCTCATCCAATCAGAATGCAGAATTAGCACCAAGAGCCTCCAACAAACATTTACTTTAAGTTTACGTCATTAATACGTCCTCAAGTGGTGCCACTTTAGCTTTCTGTGATGAAAAAATAAATTTTTTCTACACAATTCACAGCTAAGCGATTACTCGATTAATCGTAAAAATAATCGATAGATTAATCGATTACAAAATAATCGTTAGTTGCAGCCCTAGTAAAGAGTTCAGTGACGGGTTTGAGGAGAAACGTTTGACACGTATTTTATCATTAAGTATAATAAATAAACTCAGAACCTTTGGCTGCTTTAAAAAACACAAACAAGCTCCTGAAAAACTCCACTTTGTGTGTTTGTAGTTTAGTGTTTTTAGTTTGATGAGGATTTGATCATTGCTGTTATTGAAATGTGTCAAAATAAAACAACATGGAGTTAAATCTTTCTTTTACTGTGACACTTTACAGTTTCACTACAGTCACGTTTCTGAAGCGTCTATTAAAACATAAACATTAGAAAGTGTAATCCTGGTTCAGCTGGTTCCGGTCACGCGGCGGGGGCGGGTCTGACGCGGCTCACTTCCGTTTGTCGCTGCACGATCTGACGCGGAAACAGGATTGTCTTAAAGTCCGTAACTGCGCCCAATTCTTCACTTTTAGTGTCTTTATAGTTTGTTTTAGTGATTTAACGATCTGACGTCAGCCTGACGTCACCTTAAAGCTGATGGAGTTGGAAACGGTTAAGTAGAAGCGACGGACGAGCGTTGCTAGGCTAACTGTTAGCATCATTTAAAAACAATGAAGAACCTTCAGGAAACGGACTGAAACTCGTGACGCGCCTGTGAAACAGCGCCTCTGAAACAGCCTCAGCTGTGGATGAGCCCTTGTTATTCAGACTTTATACATCGGTGCGTAGGTGAGTGGACTTGGATCGTGCTTCCGGTTCTTATCGCGCCGCCACACCCCCTTTAGCCTCGTTAGCTCCGGGGCTAACGTTGTTCCGCGGGGCCAGAGGGATTAAAGCCGCTCCTGAGATGACTCTCCGGGCCTGGACCTGCAGGTAACTGTCCCCCGGACCCCGGGGCCCCTGTGTGTTCCCTCTGGGGCCCCTCGGTGTCCCGGGACCCGCTGTGTGTCATGTTTTACCCTGAAATCCGGGCGGTTTCCCGGAGGTTCTGTCGCCGGTGCAGCGGAAAGAAGCTTTTCTCACATTTCCCTCATTTCTCTTTCTCTGAATCCACTTTGTGCCAGATCTAAACCTCCTCACTGCTCTGTAGCTGCTCAGCTCACCTGGACTCACGATTTATCATTTCAAAAGCTCAGACTGTGACAGTGATAGAGTCTCTGAGATCACGGCCCTGGTGCTTCTCTGAAGCAAACTGTCTTTTCTGTCTTTATGACGCTTTTATGACACTTTTATTCCTCTTTTATTCCTCTTTTATTCCTCTTTTATTCCTCTTTTATTGCTCAGAGGAAAGCTGGTGTTCAGAGGGTTCAGTCTGAGCGCTGCTTTGAAGCTTTAGTCACATTTTAGTCACAGTAATATTGATTTAGAGCCACAGTTTCAGCCCTTTGACCTGACGCTGATACAGAACATTCTGATCAGGGAAACTCCGACACACGTCTGCGCTCTGTCAGGAACATAAAGGAACATAAAGGAACATAAAGGAATATAAAGGAACATAAGGTCCTGGTGAGGCAGGTTTTGTGGCTGCGCACTTAGTCAATTCTTCCTCTGATTTTCAAACTCTTTTTATCATCCGGGACTTTATTATGTTTAGGCTGGTGTTTGTGACTTTAATTTGTTTTAATGATGTTTATGATCCGTGCGTGTTACGTAACAGAGGAGGGCGGGGCCAGAGCGCGTGGCTGCGGCCCCGGAGCCGCCGCGGATTCAGGACCCGCGCTTTAATGCTGCGTTCATGAAACATGGGAGAACACTGGTGTTTAGTAACGTACTCCGTTACTCTGTCCATTCAGAGTACTGTATTCTAAATACTTAATGATTTCCCCAAATACCTGCTGTTACAGTTTTACCAAATGATCTCTGGACGTTGCAGATGAATTCCATATAGTAAATTGCAGATCTTCTTCACATTGTTCTGTTTCTGGTTCTACACAAATAGTATCGGTATCGGACCGAGTATCGAAACCAAGTATCGTTACGGTTCATAGTCCTGAACATCAGACTCTGAATCTCTTTGGTAAAGTTGAACATCTCTGATTCACTAAACAAGCGGAGGGCGGGGCCAGAGCGGGATGGAATAATAACCACATGTGCTCCACTTTGGCTTTACCCAAATCTAAAAGCCACAAACACGAGAATGTAAATGAATCAACACATTTTTAAAAGCAACTAAAGACAAAAACATGACGGACCGAGAGTGACCAAGATGTGACGACACAAACGATATTTCAACACGGCAGCAACGTAAGGAAAAAGATCCATTTAGATCAGTTTTGTGGGTCTTAGCTTTCAAATGAGCTGTTGGCTGTAAACTCCAGTCCAGAAGCTGTTAGATTTGGGTAAAGCTGAACTGGAGGAAATGCACTCGGTTAAGGCGGGGGTTAGGAGGTTAAACGTAAACAATGCGGGTCCTGTATCCGCAGCCGCTCCGCAGACGCGTCGCGCTGAGCGGTTGCGCAGCGAAGCGACCAGACGCGACGGGCACGGGCTTCCTCCGCGTGTGCGTGTGACGGGACAGTGTTTGGAGGATCCGGGACTATCAGGGAATATATACGGAGATACAGCAGGGAAAGGAGCGGAGACACGAGGGGGTGTGCGTGCGCGTCCGTGTCCGTGCGCGAGCAGCTTTGGTCCGGGTCAGTGAATGTTTTAGGAGAAAGAACATTCTGCTGATGTTAATGTCTCCGTGCGTGTTCAGAGACCCGTATGTGTGTGTGACGTGCGCGCTCCTGTCGCCACGTGCTCTGACCATGTGGAGATGTAAACACTGAGCCTTGTGTCTGAGAGAGAGCAGAGACTCACTGGTCCTGTTCACTCCGGTTTCACTGGGTTAGACCAGTTTGTTGTTGTTGTTGTTGTTATCATTATTATTATTATTATTATTATTATTATGAGGATTATACAAGAGTGTATTAGCTGGACTCTAACAGGGAAGTTTGATGGTTTGTATAAATGTGCTGTTTTTTTCTTCATGAATATTTTCAGTTGTTGGTGTTAAACCCCAGTTGTGGCTTTGTGAGTCTGAACACAAACCATGTGTGTGTGTTTGTGTGTTTGCAGATGTTTGTGTGTTTGTGTTTTTGCTGCTGCCTGGCTGCAGTTTTAGGTCCGGCCACAGCATCTGTTGACCTGCTAGTCCAGTTGTTTACGGGTGATTGACATGACGTGCATATTTGTGTGTCAGCCAGAAGAACAAGTGTCTTTATGTCTGAGTGAAAAGGTTTGAAAATCTCTTTCAAGAATTAAGAAAAAAACAGCTTTTTTCCAACTCAGTTAAACTGTCACACTTAGTAAATGTTTACCCATGCTAACAAATGCTAAAGCTAATATAAGAGTCCACATAAAAGACCATTTAATTTGAAATGAGTTGCTAATGTCAGGTGGTGCAACTGCAAAAAATGTCAAATTACCATCTAATAGCTATAGTGACACACTGATCCAATACTGGTATAAGTATCAGAGTCAATACTAGAAAAAAAAGATCAGATACTGGTTTAAAATATCCGATACTGAACCGATACCTGTTTTGTGCTGACACCGAGCACTCAGTCCATGGTCCTCTGGTTTTATTGCTGATTACAGCATCAGTTACAGATTACAGATGAAATGTTCAGAGGAGAAAGACTGTCTAAGACACTGTTCCCAAAGTGGGGGTCGCGAGGCATTGGGTGGGGGTCCCCAGATGATTTTAGGATGACATAAAAAAGAAAAAGGCAATTGTTTTTGATATATTTTCGAGTGTAAAACAGCATATCATTTGTGAAATCCATTCATATAGTTAAAATACATGTTAACTTGATTTAAAATGTTCTTCCCTAAAGTAGCGTAAGAGGCAATAACTTTATACAATGGGGGTCCCGAGTTGTTTACGTGTCAATTTTTGGGGTCCCAGCCAAATAAGTTTGGGAACCCCTGGTCTAAGATATACTTGGCAAAGATTTCACTTTGTACATTTTTTGGAAACTATTTAAATCTTAGAAAAAACTTGGTTGTCACGTTTTTATACAGAGAAGCTACAAATACATCAAAAATACATTTAAATACTTTTAAATGTTATTTAACAAACATAACTTGTTTAAACACAAAATTATCGACTCAAAAATATGCATCAGTTTTGAAAAAACGTGTTGAAAATATGTTTTTAGATCCTTATACGTCATTGAGCCAATTATTGTTTATATCATTAAAACAAACAAATCTAATTGAAAAAAATCGATCGATCAATAAGGGGAAAATAATCGTGATGTTTTTCTTAGATGGGCCGGCCCAGGAATAAACATCGGCATGTCCCACTTTCCCCCCATGTGTTTATGCAGGATATGAAGTATAAATGAAGTATAAATGAAGTATAAATGAAGTATAAATGAAGGGATGCTTTGGAACATTGTAGTGACATGACTCAGCGTTATCAGGAAGTCCCGCCCACATTGAGTCACAGCAGGGTCACAGGAAGTCCCGCCCACAGTGAGTCACAGCAGGGTCACATTAGTGCAGCTGTGACTGAGGCTTTGCCGGACATGGCTCTGCCGTCGGGACAGTGAGGTTCACCTTTGTAACTAAGACTTTTAAACATCCAAATTATTAATCTGAAATCTGAATCGATTTGATTCACCAACTCGATTCTTAAATCAAATAGATTTATTTGTCCAGCTCATGCTAACGAGAATAGAACCTATGACTGGGCCTAAAGCCGCCCTACAGTGTTTTAGTTTATGAAACGCTGACATAATGATCAGATCACTTTACATGAGCTGTTTATATTAATGTATCATAAACAGGTTATTAATAAATAATCTATAATTGATCATTAATCTGCAGCGTTTGAAAGAAAATATCAGACTTGATCTGACTCACTGTCACTCACAGCAGACTCTTAAGTCTCTAGTATCGGTTAATATCGGATATCGGCCGATACTCAAACCCCAGGATCGTTTGCCCTTAAAGTCTTAGAGCCTTATAGTTTATTATTTATCTACCGTTGTATATGTTTTATGTTTCATTTTGCACGATCGACTGAATAACATTCTTCATTCTGAACCTGTCTCTCTCACTATGGAACAAACTCCTTTTTATTAGAAAATATTTAAAAGACCAAATGCAATGTTAGAGTGAAATGTCATTTTGTTTTGGCTAAATATTTACTCAGACCTACTTATTATTATACTTTTACCCATCTCCTCTATTAATGGGAAACAGTGACACTGGGAACATGCTAAGCTACTAAACATGTAGCCTAGCATGTTGTTTAAGTTACATGTTTTAACTTTAAACAAATCTGATGGACTTCTCTGAGGACAGCTCTGTATGAAGCTTTGGAATTGTAAAAAATATCATCATGTCACTTTAACAGCATCTTATACTGAACTTATGAGGCCAGACTGAAGATTTAGAGTTGCTTTAGAGCAGGCAAAAGCAAACAGTAGATTTACAAGATTAGCATGAGCTTTGAACTGCTTTGTTTTCAATGAAAACGATGTAAATGTGTTTAATTAAATATGTAACTCCTCGTTTTCACGGGTCATTAACATGACAACAGTGGGCACAGTAAACATGAGCCATTATCATCACTGTAGTAAACCTACATGACAGAAAGCCAATGTTTACTGTTGTAGCCTTTAGCCTGTGAGAAGCTATGCTACGCTAACAACTCAGATGTAGCGACATCAGAAAAAGATTCATGTTAATCCTGAGTCAGAATAATGTCCATGGAGACAGTTTGAGTCCAGTTTGTAACAGCAGTAACTTGTGTCTCTGTGGTGTCCAAGTGTCCACTTTGTTTAAACTGAGTAAAAACAGACTTTCTTTTAGAGACGTGTGAATTTACGCTGGAGTTTCTTTATTTTTAGGAGCCACTGTTTATTTCAGATCATTTGAATAAACTGTTGCCCCAGTCAGGTCAGGTCAGCCCGTCTACACTGCTGCTGCATTCAAGAGCGCTACGACATTACAGCGCAGTAAATCATTCAAGAAGAAAAAAAATATCGGCCGATATTTTCCCATATCGGACCGATACCGATATAGGAAAAAATTACAAATATTGGCCGATAATATCGGCGGCACCGATATATCGGCCATCCCTAACAAAGATAGACTGTATAGAGTATTTAGGACATTTTCTGAGGGCCTGTGAGTTTTTATTTTAAGTAAATCAATGTTAAAATCTCCACAAAGAAACACTTCCTTTGTCCCAAATGTGAAAATAATCCCTCCATATAATCTGTGAAGGTGTCCATTTTGGATCCAGCTGTTCTGTAGATGCACTTATTAATATGTTTTTACTTTTTTCAAAACACAGTTCCACAGTGAGACATTCCATAAGGCCGTCTATAGGTACAGTCATATGTTCAACTACTTTTGTCTGCATGTTATTAACATATAGCACAACCCCGCCCCTTATTCTGTGGTTTCTGTTCACTTTAAACATTTCATATCCTTTTATGATGAAGTTATCAGGTTTGTTATCATTTAGCCATGTTTCTGCTGAATTGGTCCAAGTACTCGGTTATGTTCTCTAAATTTGCAAACAGACTCCGACTGTTTATGTGAATCACAGATAAGGTTTCCTTCGGTTCATTTGAGTTTGTATTTCACAGTCCTTATAGTATTTGCACATACTGTTTATATTATTATAGAAGTTTGTATCAGGATCAGTATCATCAGTTATTTGGTTTATGTTTTGTTCAGTGAAGATGGTGTGTTTAGTTCAAAGTCTCCATTTATAGAATCATTTCTACGTGACTCATTTTCAGATGATTGATTGTAGGTTCTGTCAGTCATAACAGTGATTTAGGGAATGGGGAACATTACATCTTTTATCCATAAAACCTCATCTGCAGAGCCGTTCAGTTTTATGAATATTCTACAGTTTGTTGTCCTGAATTTTCCTTTCTTTCTTCAGCAAACGTGCTTCCTTTGCCATGTATGTGTTTTTCTTGGTCAAATGTTCGTTTAGAAACACAAGTAAAAGTAGTTTTAGCCTCAAACAACTTTTACTTTAGTTTTAGTCTCAGTTTAGTCACTTTGCTGATATTATGACACATGAACACTGGTCTGTATCTGATGACATGTTTGTTTCTGCAGGAGCTGATCCTGGACGTTTGGATTCACTCCGGCCTCTGCGCATGTGAGGCCCCGCCCCCTAGGGAGGAGGAGCCAGAAGGCGCGGTCAGGGCGTGGTCATGTCGCTGAACAGAGAGCTGGTGGTTTTCTACATCACGTACAAACTTTCCCAGAGGAACTTCCCCTGGACCACCTGGGTCTGAGGGCGGAGTCAGGACTGAGGAGGGGGCGGAGACAGAACTGAGAGGCGGAGTCAGGACTGAGGAGGGGGCGGGGCTGAGGGGCGGAGTCAGAACTGAAGAGGGGTCGGACACTCACACTAACGGCTCGGTGAACGGCGGCGAGCTCACGGACGCTCCTGTAGCCCCGCCCTCACCGCGGTCCCACTCCTCGCCAAACCACGGCCCTCCCCCCTCCGCGGCCCCGCCCCCGCGTTAGACCTGGAGGCGGTGAAGGAGGCTCTGCAGGACGCGGCGAATGAGTTCGAGCTCCGTTTCTCGCGCGCCTTCAGTGACCTGCACCAGCAGCTGCACATCACCCCGGCGACGGCGTACCGCAGCTTCGAGAGCGTCATGGACGAGGTGTTTCGGGACGGCGTGAACTGGGGCGCGTGGTCGGGCTGTTCGCCTTCGGGGGGGCGCTCTGTGTGGAGTGTGTGGAGAAGGAGATGAGCCCGCTGGTCGCCCGCATCGCTGAGTGGATGACCCTTTACCTGGACAACCACATCCAGGACTGGATCACCGCGCAGGGAGGATGGGTTAGTTATACTTATTAACTACCCTTATACTCACCCTAACTACCCCTTATACTCACCCCATACGCCCTAACTACCCCTTACACTCACCCACATACACCCTAACTACCCCTTACACTCACCCACATACGCCCTAACTACCCCTTATACTCACCCACATACGCCCTAACTCCCCTTACACTCCCCACATCACCCAACTACCCCTTACACACCCACATACCACCCTAACTACCCTTATACTCACCCACATACCCCTAACTACGCTTATACTCACCCACATACGCCCTAACTACGCCTTACTCCCACATACGCCAACTACCCTTAACTCACCACATACGCCCTAACTACCCCTTACTCACCCACATACGCCCTAACTACCCCCTTATACTCACCCACATACCCCTAACTACCCCTTATACTCACCCACATACGCCCTAACTACGCCTTACACTCACCCACATACGCCCTAACTCACCCACATACGCCCTAACTACCCCTTATACTCACCCACATACGCCCTAACTACCCTATACTCACCCACATACGCCTAACTACCCCTTATACTCACCCTAACTACCCCTTATACTTACCCACATACACCCTAACTACCCCTTATACTCCATCCCCTAACTACCCCTTATACTCACCCACATACGCCCTAACTACCCCTTATATTCACCCACATACCCCTAACTACCCCTTACTCACCCACATACACCCTAACTACCCCTTATTATACTCACCCACATACGCCCTAACTACCCCTTACTCACCCACATACACGCCTAACTACCCCTTATACTCACCCACATACACCCTAACTACCCCTAACTCACCCACATCGCGCCCCAACTTTACCCCTTACACTTCACACGTCGCCCTATCCCTACTCCCACATAGCCCCAAACCCTCTATACTCACCACATAGCCCTAACTACCCTTACTCGCCCAATACGCCCATAACGTACCCTTAGACTCACCCAATACGCCATAATACCCTCTATACTCACCCACATATCCTAACTACCCTTATACTCCACTACGCCCTAACTTACCCTACATCACCCACATTACGCCCCTAACTAACCCCTTATACTCACCACCATACGCCCTAACTACCCCTTATACTCCCCACATACGCCCTACTACCCTTCTATACTCCCCAATACGCCGCCTAACTACCCTTATACTCAAACCACATACGCCCTAACTACCCCTTATACACCCACATACGCCCCTAACTACCCCTTACACTCACCCACATAAGCGCCCTAACTAACCCCTTATACTCACCCAATAGCCCTAACTACCCCTATACACTACCAACATACGCCCTAACGTACCCTTACGACTCAACCACCATTACACCCTAACTACCCCTTACACTCACCCACATACACCCTAACTACCCTTACACTCCCCATTACACCCTAACTACCGCTTACATCACCACACATACGCCCTAACTACCCCTTATACTCACCCACATATTACCTTCACCACATACGCCTACTACCCTTATACTCACCCACATACACCTAACTACCCCTTACACTCACCCACATACACACCTACTACCCTTACAATCTCACCACATACGCCCTAACTACCCCTATACTCACCCAACATATAACTCACCCATTAGCCCTAAACTCACCCTTACACTCACCAATACGCTAACTACCCCTTATACTCACCCACATCACGCGCCTAACACGCCTACACTCACCCAATCACGCCCTAAAACTACCCCTTATCTCACCCACATTACACCCCTAACTACCCCTTTACTCACCCCAATCAGCCCAACTTACCTTATACTCACCACATAGCCCTAACTACCCCTTCATCACCCACATACGCCCTAATACCCTTATACTCAGCCAGATGACGCTCCTAAGCTCCGCCTTACACTCACCCACATACGCCTTAACTACCCTTACACTCACCCACATTACGCCCTAACTAAACCTTATTACTCACCACATACGCCTTACTACCCTTAACTCCCCACATTACGCCCTAACTACCCTTTATACTCACCACATACGCCCCTAATACCCCTTACACTCACCCAATACGCCCTAACTACTCCTTATACTCACCCACATACGCCAAATACCCCTTTATACTCACCACTACCCTAAACTACCTTATTACTTCACCCACATACGCCCCATAATACCCTTATACTCACCCACATTACGTCTAACTACCCTTAACTCACCCACATACGCCCTAACTACCTTATACTCCCATAATTAACCCTAATACCCCTTATTACTACCCAAACGCCTTAACTACCCTTACACTCACCAACATTAGCCTAACTACCCCTTATAACCACCCACATACGCCTTAATACCCCTTAACACTCACCACTCGCCCTAACTACCCTTACATCACCCACATGACGCGCCCTAACTAACCCTTATACTCACCCCACTACGCCTTTAACTACCCCTTCTATACTCACCCACATACGCCCTAACTACCTATACTCCACCCCACTAAGCTTAACTACCCTTATTACTCACCCACAATACGCGCCTAACTACCCTGATACTCACCCACATTACTCACCCACACTTAGCCCTAACTACCCTATCTCCCACATAGCTCCTTACTACCTTATACTCCCCACATTACGCCCTAACTACCCTTATATCCCCACATACGCCCTAATACCCCCTTATACTCACACATCGCCCTAACTACCTTTATACTCACACTACGCCTAACTACCCCTTATACTCACCCCATACGCCCTAACTACCCTTTTTTACTCACAATCGCCCTAACTTACCTAATTACTCACCCACATACGCCCTAACTACCGTTATACTCACCCATATACCCCTAACTACCCCTTATACTACAACATGCCCTAACTACCCTTTACTCACCCACATACGCCCTAGACTACCCCTTATACTGCAGCCACATCGCCCTTAACTACGCCTTTATACTCACCATATCCCCCTAACTACCCCTCTATACTCAGCCCAATACGCCCTTACTACCCTTATACTCACCCAATACACCCTAACTACCCTTATACTCCCCACATACCCCAACTACCCCTTATACTACCGACATACGCACTAAAACTTACCCTTATTTCACCATATAGCCTAATCACCCCTATACTTCACCCACAGACGCACCTTAACTACCCCTAGTATACTCCAGCCCACATTACCCTAATACCCTTATACTTCACCAATACGCCCAACTACCCTCTATACTTCACCACATACGCCACTAACTACCCCTATACTACCCACATAGCCCCCCCGGTAACTACCCCTTTACATCACCCACAATACGCGCCTAACTACCCCTTATACTTACCACATACGCCACCTAAACTACCCTAACTCACCACATACGCCCTAACTACGCCTTACACTTCACACATACGCCCAACTACCCCTTATTACTCACCCACAGTACGCCCTAACTACCCTTACTCAACCACATACGCCCTAACACTACCCCTTACACTCACCACATACGCCCTAATCTACCCTTTCACCACCAATAGGCCCTAACTACCCTCTACACTCACGCACATACGCCCTTAACTAACCCCTATACACTCACCCACATACGCCCTAAATACCCTTTATACTCACCACATACGGCCTAACTACCCTTATACTCACCCACATCGCGCTAACTTACCCCTATTTACTCAGCCACTACGCCCTAAACTACCCTTACAACTCACCACTACGCCCTAACTACTAACTTCACCCAGCATCGCGACCGAACTACCCTTACACTCACCCACATACGCACCTAACTACCCTTTAACTCACCCACATACACCCTAACTACCCCTTACACTCACCCACATAACCCTAAACTACCCTTACCACTCACCCCACATCTTTACACCTAACTAGCCCCTTTACACTACCCACATACGCCCTTAACACCCCTTATACTCACCCACATATACTTCACCCACATACGCCCTAACTACCCCTTATACTTCACCCACATACACCCTTAAACTACCCCTTACACTCACCCACATTACACCTAATACCCACTTACACTCACACATACACCCTAACCTACCCTTACACTACCCACATACGCCTAACTTACCCCTTTACTCACCTCACATTACTCACCAATCCCCTCTAACTACCCCTTACCGTCCCATACGCGCCTAACTACCCTTATAGCTCACCACATACGCCCTAACTACGCCTTACACTCACCCACATACGCCTAACACCTTATACTCACCCACATTACACCCAATACCCCTTATTACTCACCCAACATACGCGCCTAATACCCTTTATACTCACCCACTACGCCTAACTTAACCCTTATACTCACCCACAGACGCCCTAAAAACTAACCCACTTATACTCCACCACATACGCCCTACACCCTTTATACTCACCCATATACACCCTAACTACCCCCTTATACTCCCCACATACGCACTTAAACCCCTTATAAACTCCACCACATACGCCCTACTACCCCCTTATACTCACCCATTATACTACCCACATACGCCTTAACTACCCCTTATAACTTTCACACCTATAGCCCTACATACCGCCCATTTACCTACCAATACGCCCTAATACCCCTTACATCACCCACAGACGCCCCTAACTACCCTTGACACTCACCCACATACGCCCTAACTACCCCTTACACTCAACCCACTACCTTAACTACCCTTACACTCACCAAATACCCTAACTCCCTTACACTCACCACATTACGCCCCTAATACCCTTTCACTCCCACAACGCCTAACTACCCTTTATATTCACCCACATTAACCCCTAACTACTTACTCACCACATACGCATACTCCCTTATACTCACCCCAATTACGCCCTAGCTACCCTTATATCACCCAATTACGCCCTTACTACCCTTATACTACCACATCGCCCTAACACCCTTATATCACCCACATACGCCTAAAACTACCCTATACTCAACCACATCGGCCCAAACTACCCCGTTACTCCACCCACATACACCCAACTACCCCTTACTTACCACATGCGCTAACTCCCTTATACTCACCCACATACGCCCCTAACTACCCCTCTATACTCACCCACATACGCCCTAACTACCCCCTTACCTCACCCACATACGCCCTAACTACCCCTTATTACTCACCCACATACGCCCTAAACTACCCCTTATACTCACCCACATACGCCCTAACTACCCCTTATTACTCACCCACATACGCCCTAACTACCCCTTATACTCACCCACATATACTCACCCACATACGCCCTAACTACGCCTTACACTCACCCACATACGCCCTAACTACCCCTTATACTCACCCACATACGCCTTAACTACCCCTTACACTCACCCACATACGCCCTAACTACCCCTTATACTCACCCACATACGCCCTAACTACGCCTTACACTCACCCACATACGCCCTAACTACCCCTTATACTCACCCACATACGCCTTAACTACCCCTTACACTCACCCACATACGCCCTAACTACCCCTTATACTCACCCACATACGCCTTAACTACCCCTTACACTCACCCACATACGCCCTAACTACCCCTTATACTCACCCACATACGCCTTAACTACCCCTTATACTCACCCACATACGCCCTAACTACCCCTTATACTCACCCACATATACTCACCCACATACGCCCTAAACTACCCCTTATACTCACCCACATATACTCACCACATACGCCCTAACTACCCCTTATACTCACCCACATACGCCCTAACTACCCCTTATACTCACCCACATACGCCCTAACTACCCCTTACACTCACCCACATACGCCCTAACTACGCCTTACACTCACCCACATACGCCCTAACTACCCCTTATACTCACCCACATACGCCCTAACTACCCCTTATACTCACCCACATACGCCCTAACTACCCCTTACACTCACCCACATACGCCCTAACTACCCCTTATACTCACCCACATACGCCCTAACTACCCCTTACACTCACCCACATACGCCCTAACTACCCCTTATACTCACCCACATACGCCCTAACTACCCCTCACGACCCCTAGTCGTGATTTAAATCTAAAAGTGCCTTTAATCGATGTGGTGAGTTTTCTGGCTTTTTCACATTTTCTATTCACCTCAATCACACCTTTTTAAAAAGTGGCTTTGTGGGAACTTCACTACAAAAATGTGTCTGTGACTTTAGAAATCGAACTCAACGAAGGAACAATATTCCCCCCCGAAAAAATACAAATATTTATACACACTCAAATAATAAATCCTTTTTCTTAATATTTTAACCCTTTCATTGCCAACTTTCCGACTCAAAGTCACTAAATGTGTAGCTGTTGTTGGAGCTTCGACTCCATAGACTTGCATTATAATCACTGTTTTTCAAACCTGTGCATATTGTCTGCCCCTCGAGGCTTCAGACTCTTCACCGTGAGGTCAGTGTGACCTCGTGTCCCGTGTTGGTCAAAGGTCAATAACAGAGTAGCGGCGTCAGGAGCAGCCTGAGCGTAAAGTGCGTTTGTCCCAGCAGGTCTCGTTAGTTTGTTCCTCACCTGCTCCTCTTCAGTTTCCGTCTGGATAATGAGCTGCTGTCTCTGAGGCGTGAGGGGACGGGACAGTCGCCTGCGTGATGAAGCTTCGTGGCGGTGATGGTGTCTGAGATGTGGCGCCTGGGGGCGGAGTCTGTCATTTCTGACCAATTACAGATGAATAATACTCTGCTAACGCTAACACGCCGCAGGTCTGTGATGAAACGCAGGCTTCTTTCTGACTGTATTTAACCAGGACAGGCCCAAAGGGGAACCTATTGTACATGTTACACAGAGAGAACTCCACAATGAGGCCCGTCCAGGAGGGAATCGAACCCACAGCTGGGAGAGTGATCTGGATTTATTTGAGTGATTTTTACAACAACATTATTACAGTGCTGAAAACAAAGCAACAAAAAGACTCAAAAGGAGTTTGAGGCCGAAGCAAGAAAGCTCATACAGCACCTCTGGAAAGTACTAATACACCTTGAACTTTTATACATTTTGTCATGTTGCCATAAACATACAGATTTTATTTTGAAGTGAAAAGTGGGGCGTGCATAAGTATTCATACAGCATGACTTAATACTTTGTGGAACCCCCTTTTGCTGCAATAACAGCAGCAAGTCTTCTGGGGTATGACTACAAGGTTTGCACATGTAGAGACATTGTAGCCCATTCCTCTTTACAAAACAACTCAAGCTCTGTCACATTAGAAGGAGAGCGTTTGTGAACAGCAGTTTTCAGGTCTTTCCACAGATTTTCAATAGGATTTAGGTCAGGACTTTGACTGGGCCATTCTAACACATTAATATGTTTGTTTTTAAACCATTCCATTGTAGATTTAGCTTTGTGTTTAGGGTCATTGTCCTGCTGGAAGGTGAATCTCCGCCCCAGCCTCAATTCTCTTGCTGACTCCAGCAGGTTTTCCTCCAAAATGTCTCTGTATTTGGCTCCATCCATCTTCCCAACTATTCTTACAATCTTCCCAGTCCCCGCTGAGGAAAAGCAGCCCCATAGCATGATGCTCCCCCACCATATTTGACACTGGGGATGGTGCACTCAGGACGATGAGCAGTGTTAGGTTTGCTCCATACATAACGTTTTGCATTTGGGACAAAAAGTTCAATTTGTGTCTCATCTGACCAAAGCACCTTCTTCCACATGGTAGCTGTGTCCTCCATATGACTTCTAGCAAACTTCAAACAGGATTTCTTATGGCCTCCTTTCAATAATGGCTTTCTTCTTCCACTCGTCCATGAAGGCCAGATTTGTGTAGAGTCTGACTTATAGTTGTCCCATAAAGGCAATTTAATGCACTCAGAAAATGCTGTATGAATACTTATGCACGCCCCACTTTTCACTTTTCTATTTTTTGTAAAATAACAGAATCATGTATCATTTTGCTTTCACTTCACAGTTGTCTGTTACTTGTGTGTGAACTTTCAGTAAATAATTCAAAATAAAATCTTTATGTTTAGGGTTGTAAACATGACACAATGTGCAAAAGTTCAAGGTGTATTAGTACTTTCCAGAGGCGCTATATATATATAAAATATAGTGCCTACCCCCATATTGAAGATTAATTTACATTCCGGATACAGTGATACAACAGCTCATGTTACAATACAACCCTTTACATACAAATTCCTGAATTACTTATTTTTATTTACAATTTGTACTTCTTTTACTTATTGCTCATTCCTGTTCACATAATAACCATTTCCAATCATTACTTATAAACACCAGTCACCATTCTATTAATTGACTATTGATTTAGTTATAATAAGTATTACATAGTCAACACAACCCATTATTATTGACATTACCATTTCCACTGTAAAATATTGGTTGTGATTATTTTTGTTTGTTGCCCTAACTAGTTGTTGTTGTGAGGTAGTTCTGAGCCCTATACTGGGCGGTGCATTAAAGACTTATGAACCTGTTGAAAGGGGGGGGGGGGGGGGGGCTCGCTCTGTTATGTTTAATAGTGACCAGTGGCTGTTACAGCATTCTTTCCCCCCCAAACATTTTTTCTTTCATAAACTTCATTTATTATTTCATTCATTTCCCCTCATTTAAAACAAATACCGTATTTCCTGGACTATAAGTCGCTCTGGAGAATAAGACGCAGCAGCCAAACTCTGCCTGAGTCACGTATGCTAATGCTAGCCCTGATATCTACATGAAGCATAGAGAACATACCAAACTCTGTCACTCCAGGTCACTGAAGTCATTGAAATCTTTATCCTCTGAGTCACTTCTGAACCATCGCCGTGGCAACAACCTGGACACAGAGGCGTAACCGTTGACGAGCCTCTCCCGGCAGCACGTGTTTCAAGCTCTCCTTTGTGAACTCGTTCCTCTCGCTGTGGCTCGAGCTTTGAGCCCGAGATTAGCTTTGTTTTTTCACTCACTTACTTTCTGCTGCTGGATTAGCCTGCAGCGCCCTCTAGGGGCATGTGGAATTATATATTTGAATTAAAATGGTGAGAAAAAAATCACACAGTTGCTCCGCAGCCAAACTATGAAAAAAAGAGCGAGTCATAGTCTGGACAATACGGTACCTGCTGACTCTGAATATATTTTAAAACACATTTATTTTAACCTCTTCACCCCCACCTGAACTGAGCAGTTTCTCCACTTCGACTTTAACCTAATCTGGAAAAAAGCATTGAAAATGGAACAAAATGTTAAAGTGACGACAACAATGTGAGGGAAAAGATCCTAGGTCTTAGCTTTCAAATGAGGCGTTACTCTGGCCTAAGTGAAGGGTCTGGAGTCCTCGTCTGTACTGTATAGTTGAAGTGTCGAACGTTTCTCCTCTTCATCCAAAAGGCTTCGTCAGCAACACTAAGGTTGAGCTCAGATAAAGACCACAGGAGGAGTTGAACTGGTGGGTAAACATGTCAGCTGATCACTGATAATGAGCGGCGTATTGATCACTTTAACTACATAGTACAGACGACCACTCAAAGCAGAATCTGCTGTATGAGAACAGGTTCTACTGAAAAACATTCAGGATCAACTTGAGTTTTGACTTTGTTTTCTGATAGAATCCACATCACTAAAGGTCAAACACGCTCCGATATGGACGCTCTTTAAAGTCACATGATGCAGCTTTAAGAAACTCCTGTAAAGGCATCGTTTAGTTTCTATTGTCCTCTGTTTGTCCCGGGACAGTATCTCCTCCCCCCCCCTCTCATTATGATTCTGTACGATCCTCTCAAAGGTCTGTGCTGTGTTTGTCAAACGTCCAATCAATGAGAGTCTAACCCCTGGGACCTCCTCCCCACCTGTCTGTCCTGTCCCTCCTCCCCCCCCTCCCCCCCTCCTGAAATCTGAAAATATGAATCGATTTGACCTACCAACTCTATTTTAAATCCCAGCCCTGATGCCGTCTAAATATGTGAGTGTGAGTGATCTGATGTTGTACAACACAGTGAATACCTGAACTCACATGGGGGTGTGGTTTGTTTGACTCACACATGGGGGTGTGGTTTGTTTGTTTGACTCACACATGGGGTGTGGTTTGTTTGTTGACCCACACATGGGGGTGTGGTTTGTTTGTTGACCCACACATGGGGGTGTGGTTTGTTGTTTGACTCACACATGGGGGTGTGGTTTGTTTGTTTGACCCACACATGGGGGTGTGGTTTGTTTGTTTGTTTGACCCACACATCGGGGTTTGTTTGTTTGTTTGTTTGACCCGCACATGGGGGTGTGGTTTGTTTGTTTGACCCACACATGGGGGTGTGGTTTGTTTGTTTGTTTGGCCCGCACATGGGGGTGTGGTTGTTTGTTGGACCCACACATGGGGGTGTGGTTTGTTTGTTTGGCCCGCACATGGGGGTGTGGTTTGTTTGTTTGGCCCGCACATGGGGGTGTGGTTTGTTTGTTTGGCCCGCACATGGGGGTGTGGTTTGTTTGTTTGTTTGTTTATTTGACCCACACATGGGTGTGGTTGTTTTTTGTTTGGCCCGCAATGTGGGTGTGCGTTTGTTTGTTTTGATATGACCCACATGGGGGTTGTGGTTGTTTGTATGGCCCGCACATGGGGGTGTGGTTTGTTGTTTGGCCGCACATTGGGGTGTTGGTTGTTTGTTTTGGCAACCGCACATGGGGCGTTGGTTTGTTTGTGGCCCGGCACATGGGGTGTGGTTTGTTGTATGGCCCGACATGGGGGTGTGGGTTTGTTTGGCCGACACACATGGGGGATGTGGTTCTTGGTTTGTCTTGGCCCGCCACACTGGGGTGTGGTTTGTTTGTTTGGCCCGCACATGGGTGTGTTTGTTTTGGCTCACACATGAGGGTTGGCTTTGTTTGGCCCGCACCTCATGGGGTGTGGTTTGTTTTGTTCATTGACCCCGCAGTCGGGGTGTGGTTGTCTTGATTGGCCCGCACGTCGGGGTGTGGTTGTTGTTGTTGTTTGACCCACAAATTGCGGTGTGGTTTGTTGTGGTTTTTGGACCCGCACATGGGGTGTGGTTTGTTTGTTTGATTGACCCGCACATGGGGGTGTGGTTTGTTTGTTTGACCCGCACATGGGGGTGTGGTTTGTTTGTTTGTTTGACCCCGCACATGGGGTGTGGTTTGTTTGATTTGACCCGCACATGGGGGTGTGGTTGTTTGTTTGATTGACCCGCACATGGGGGTGTGGTTTGTTTGTTTGTTTGACCGCACATGGGGGTGTGGTTTGTTTGTTTGTTTGACCCGCACATGGGGGTGTGGTTTGTTTGACTCACACATGGGGGTGTGGTTTGTTTGATGTTTGGTTTGACCCGCACATGGGTGTGGTTGTTTGTTCTCGCACATGGGGGTGTGGTTGTTTTTTGGCCCGCACATGGGGTGTGGTTTTGGTTTGTTGGCCCGCACATGGGGTGTGGTTTGTTTGACCCGCACATGGGGGTGTGGTTTGTTTGTTTGACCCGCACATGGGGGTTGGTTTGTTTGTTGACCCGCACATGGGGTGTGGTTGTTTGTATTGACCCGCACATGGGGGTGTGGTTTGTTTGACCCCACGTGGGGGTGTGGTTTGTTTGTTTGATTGACCCCGCACGTGGGGGTGGTGGTTTTGTTTGATTGACCCCACATGGGGGTGTGGTTTGTTTTTGTTTGACCCGCACATGGGTGTGTTTGTTTGACTCAACATGGGGGTGTGGTTTGTTTGTTGACCCGCACATGGGGGTGTGGTTTGTTTGATTGACCCGCACATGGGGGTGTGGTTTGTTTTGACCCGCACATGGGGGTGTGGTTTGTTTGATTGACCCGCACATGGGGGTGTGGTTTGTTTGACTCACACGTGGGTGTGGTTTGTTTGTTGTTTGACCCGCACATGGGGGTGTGGTTTGTTTGATTGACCCGCACATGGGGGTGTGGTTTTTTGTTTGACCCGCACATGGGGGTGTGGTTGTTTGTTGACCCGCACATGGGGGTGTGGTTTGTTTGTTTGACCCGCACGTGGGGGTGTGGTTTGTTTGTTTGACCCGCACATGGGGGTGTGGTTTTTTGATTGACCCGCAATGGGGGTGTGGTTTGTTTGTTTGTTGACCCGCACATGGGGGTGTGGTTTGTTTGTTTGACCCGCACAGGGGGTGTGGGTTGTTTGTTGACGCACATGGGGGTGTGGTTTTGTTTGTTTTTTGTTTTGACCCCACATGGGGTGTGGTTTGTTTGTTTTGTTTGACCCACACATGGGGGTGTGGTTTGTTTGACTCACACATGGGGGTGTGGTTTGTTGTTTTGTTTGACCCGCACATGGGGTGTGGTTTGTTTGTTTTGTTTGACCCACACATGGGGGTGTGGTTTGTTTGTTTGTTTGACTCACACATGGGGGTGTGGTTGTTTGACTCACACATGGGGGTGTGGTTTGTTTGTTTGTTTGACCCGCACATGGGGGTGTGGTTTGTTTGTTTGTTTGACCCACACATGGGGGTGTGTTTGTTTGTTTGATTGACCCACACATGGGGTGGTTTGTTTGTTTGTTTGACTCACACATGGGGGTGGTTTGGTTTGACTCACACATGGGGGTGTGGTTTGTTTGACTCACACATGGGGTGTAGTTTGTTTGTTTGATTGACCCGCAATGGGGTGTGGTTTGTTTGATTGGCCCGCACATGGGGTTGTGGTTTGTTTGATTGGCTCGCACATGGGGTGTGGTTTGTTTGATTGACCCGCACATGGGGGGTGGTTTGTTTGATTGACCCCACATGGGGGTGTGGTTTGTTTGATTGGCCCGCACATGGGGGTGTGGTTTGTTTGGCTCACACATGGGGTGTGGTTTATTGTAAACCTCCCTCAGTGACGGATGAATCTGCTCCGTCACTCGCAGAGACAGACTTTAATATCTCAGACAAACGAGCGCCTGAACTCCGCCATTTCCGCTCGTTCAGGACGTTCTTCAGGAGGAGCTGAAATGAAGACGGAGCTCACGGTTTCACTTCAGCTTCATCCACAGACACGTCTGTGCACAGGATAAAAACAGAGCAGCCCACAGACTAAGACAGCGGGTCCAGGAGGGGGAACTGCAGCGGGTCGGGAGGGGGGACTGCAGCGGGTCCGGGAGGGGGACTGCGGCGGTCCGGGAGGGGGGACTGCAGCGGGTCCGGGAGGTGGGCGGTGATGTCCTTGAGGTGGGGCAGGACCAAGCGCTCAAAAGACTTCATGACCACAGACGTCAGCGCCACCGGCCTGTAGTCATCAAGTCCTGGGATCCGTGGTTCTTAGGGACAGGGACGATGGTGGATGTTTATAGAGCAAAATCAGACTCCACCTCGGCCTCAGACAACCCATATCTGACACCTCCAGCGTTTACTCTAATACTCTGTTACTGTGCGCGCGCGCCGCCCCTGCTGGCTCCTCTGGCGCCCCCTGCTGGCTCCTCTGTGTGTGTGTGTGTGTGTGTGTGTGTGGGGGGGGCGCCCCCTGCTGGCTCCTCTGGCGCTGCAGTGACTCATTTCCAGTAAAAGTTTCTTTGGGGGGGTTTCAGAGGAAAGTGACTCACGGTTTGTCCAGAAACAGGACGTTCAGACGTAAATGTTTCCCTCTGAGTTTGGTTAATGATGCTCAGGTTTATTTGTGACTCATTTAGATGATCGTCACCGCTTCACTATAATCTATACTCTCATTATTATTATTATTATAATCATAAATATATTAGGCAAGGCAAGGCACGTTTATTTGTAGAGCACAATTCATACACAAGGCAATTCAAAGTGCTTCACAGTTGCAGAAAGAGAAATTACAAGAAAACCGATAAAATCAATCAATAAAACATCAACATAAAGTTAATCAATTACAGTAAAAGGCAAGAGTGCAGATAAAATACTTTCAGTTTTCATATGCACGGGTAAAAAGAGCTGTTTTCAGCCTGGATTTGAACATTGTCAGAGTTGAGGCCTGTCTCACATCCTCATGAAGACTGTTCCAGATTTTAGCTGCATGAAACTGAAACGCAGCCTCACCGTGTTTATTATTGACTCTGGAACCACCAGGAGACCCCTCCCTGAAGTTCTCAGGGCCCGAGATGGTTCATACGGCTCTAACATGTCAGAGATGTACTTTGGTGCTAAACCATGAAAAGACTTGTAACAAGCAGAGCTGTTTTAAATTCTATTCTCTGAGTGACAGGAAGCCAGTGCAGAGACCGGAGCACTGGACTAATGTGGTGGTATTTCCTGGTTCTTGTCAGGACTCGAGCAGCAGCGTTCTGGATGTTCTGCAGCTCTAATATCCTAATAATATTAATAATATTAAAGGATATAATAATATCCTTTATTCAGATCAAACGTCTAAACAAAAACCTAAATACATTTATGTTCATGAACTCATCACTTTGAAAGAACAGAATAATACTGTACCAAAGGAGCTTTAAAGGGTTGATCTTCTCCTCCAGGACAAAGATGTTTGTGTCGATCAGAGCTGTCCAAATGCGGCCCAGGGGCCAAACCCGACCATTGTTCAGCTTCAGGGTCCACCACAGAAAAGTCATTTTACAAAGATTTATCTTAAATCAGCGTCCACGAAGTTTCACTGCATTAGACATGTTTACTGTAGATGATATGTTTGACTCCACATGTGTGTGCGTGTGTTTCTCTCAGATCTACAGTCACATGTTTGACTCCACATGTATGTGCGTGTGTTTCTCTCAGATCTACAGTCACATGTTTGACTCCACATGTATGTGCGTGTGTTTCAGGCTCGTTTCTCTCAGATCTACAGTCACATGTTTGACTCCACATGTATGTGCGTGTGTTTCAGGCTCGTTTCTCTCAGATCTACGGTCAGGACGCGGCGGCCGAGTCTCGTCGTTCACAGGAGAGTCTGAAGAAGTGGCTCTGGGCCGGGATGACTCTGGTGACCGGGGTCGTGGTCGGATCACTGATCGCACAGAAGAGGCTTTAAGGAGGCTCCGCCCTCAGCCACGCCCTCAGCCCCGCCCTCTGCCCCGCCCTCCTCCTGCTGTAGAACCAACAGCATGACCAACAGCATTGAAACCTGAATATATATAAAGCTTTAATTCTTTTTTGTTTGTTCCTGTTTTTATTTTTTCATTACCAGTAAAACCTAAAGCTTTATTTATATCAAATATTATAATATTTATGTCGTTTATTCGGCCCAAACGTGGGAACAATATTAATCCACTGATTTATGAGCCAAACTTTCTACAGGTGGAAACTTTCACTCAAACATGTTTATAATTTTGTGTTTCTCTAATTCAAACCTGACTCTGCACAGTCTGTGGTTTTTAGGATTGTTTTGCTCGAGTTTGTGCAGGACATTAAAGTCTCTCAAACCTAAAGCTGCAGTTTTCACTACAAACCTTCCCCTTGTCTCCAGTTTGGTTTAATCCAGATGTTTACAGATGTTTGGAGCTGCTGCTGTACAAACTGTTCCAGGAACAGGCTGATCAGTGTGACGTAGCTTCTGTCTGAGCGGCTAAACGCTAACAACATTAGCATGACTGAGCGCACGCGTAAAGGCCAGAGCGGTACGCATCCACTCGTCTAAGCTCAGGAGCCTCAGTTTGAGAAACACTGGTACGTCACACTGATCAGCAGGTTCCTTCTGTCTGAACAACCAAACAAACCAGGAGGAGGTGCTGTCTGAGCCTCCTGTGAGGGGGCGGTGCCACCATGATGACATCACCGTGGGGGGCGGGGTCACGGAGGCGGAGCTTGGACTAAAGTTTTTCTGTAACTGGGTTTAATTCTGTTCTGATTCTGTATCTGAAGCTAAAGTGAAGGAACCTGCGTCTCCTGAAGCCAGCGCTGCCCCGGGGCAGTGGGCGGGGCCTGTACAGATTAGCGTAGCGCTGTAGCGTAGCATCGTTTGTGTTATTTATGTCTGTGACTGGTCCCCGGGACAAACGCCTGTAACAATTCAATAAAGAAGAAAACATTCGTCTGGACTTTTTTTTACTCAAATAAAACAATAAAGCTGTGATTATCGGCCCAGAGCCAGGGGGCGCTAACGAGCCCTTTGGGAAACAGCCTAAGACTGAGGGAAACCAATGTCCAGGGTCCTCGGCGTCTCCACCACTTCAGCCGTAATTCATCACAGCGCCGCCTAGTGGTTCCAGTTCACTCAGACCCTCAGACCCCTCGCCTCCTCCGTTTGGCTCATTTACCCAGGATGCACCTGTGGATCCTCCGCTGCCTCAGAGAGCTGAACTTACCCAGGATGCACCTGTGGATCCTCCGCTGCCTCAGAGAGCTGAACTTACCCAGGATGCACCTGTGGATCCTCCGCTGCCTCAGAGAGCTGAACTTACCCAGGATGCACCTGTGGATCCTCCGCTGCCTCAGAGAGCTGAACTTACCCAGGATGCACCTGTGGATCCTCCGCTGCCTCAGAGAGCTGAACTTACCCAGGTAAAGATGTGAAAAAGAGGTTTATATAAAGTTAATAAATAGGCCTTAAATAGATTTATTGATAAAACAGGCCTAGTCAACGATGAGTCGACTCCACTTCAGTCAAAACCTGCTCTCTCGTCTTGGTCTTCTTGAACCATAGGGGGCGCTGTGAAGAGAGGGAGGTCCTCTTTAAAGTCTGCAGGATCTGTCCTGCAGGTGGAGGCGCCTGAGCAAAGACAGACTTCATGAAACGACTCCACAGTGACATCTAGTGGTGAAGTGTCATTACAGCCGCATTCAGAGTTTCAGGATTAAACCGAGTTATTGTTTAAATAAAAACACATTGTTTATTTTCATTAACTTTTCCTGAATGTTATTCTTACTGTGAAGCTTCGAGAAAGTTAAAGCTGCAGACAAATAAATGTAGAAAAATAAAACAGAAAAAAAACTAATAAAATGGGAGGCACAAAATAAACTCAAATGTGTTTAATCTGCAAAGGAAAATATTATTTCAAAGATTAAGGATCAAATATAATGATGCATGAAGTGATTGAGAAAAAAAATAATCACATTTTGGATTTTTACTGTATAATCTTTCCATCGAACCATATGATCATCTTTAGTGATTGAATGTTGAGCTTAAAACTATTATCAATCAACAAATATATAAGAGTTTCCACAACACAGATCTGTATATTTTATCAGAATGTTTCTAAAAAATAAAAACTACTTTCGGCCGAAGATGTCATGACCCATTTACTTACTGAGTTATTTATTTACTTAGTTACTTAGTCAGTTACTAAATGAATCAGTGACGACAGAGTCTGGAGCAGAAAGACTTTTATTGAGGAGAATCTGGTTTTATTCCAAACAAACTTTGTACAGAGACAGAAATGTTTCAGACGTAGAAAAGTCAGAAAAACATGCTCAACAGAAACAAGGCTCGATATATCGATATATATGTAGAATCATCGCTCTCGTGGTTCGTTTGGAGTTGCCATGGAAACACGATACAAGCACGAACGCTGAAATGTTTTCCGGAAAGAAGCCGCTCAGAGGCCAAAGTGCACTTAGTGTCGGAGCGTCCAAACCACGGCCCGCGGGCCTAATGAAGGTCGGCCACAGACTGGACTTTTGATTTAACTCTCAGTCTGTCGTTTCTCCTGCAGCTTTTCTAAATCTGATTCTTACTTTAACATTTGAAAATCACGGCCCTGAAATATAAAGGACAAACATTAACTTCCACTGGCCAGAATATGCTCTGAATAAACATTATTATTGAAATGTTTTTAGATTTTACACTGATCAAAGGGAATGTTCTGGACTCGTTTGAACTAAAACCTTTTCGTTTTTCAGAGTTCGATCCGTGAAGAGATGACATATAATGCTTAAAACAGAAACATCTCAAAGCAGCTTCAGCCCCCATTATACATGTTTTATGGCTCATCGCTGATCTAACATTTACAGTAAGAAATGGGACAGTATTTTACAGCATTTTAATGTCAGCAGAAAGATCATGATGCGCTGCCTTTAAGTAACAAAACAAAGATAAAACGCTCTTAAAAAGGTGGAAAGTTTTGAAGGACGAGTGTACGGCGTGAGGACCTCGAGGACGGAGCGCTCGGTCTCAGACCTCGGGGACGGAGCGAGGGACGTCTCAGACCTCGGGGACGGAGTGGTCCATAGCGGAACGCAGCAGACCAGACGACATCCTGAAACACAAACATCAACGCTGCAGTGAAACATATTATGAGAGAGATGAGATAAAAAAAAAAAATGAATCAAAGAAATATTTCAACCTTTTTTTTTGTTTTTCCCCCATTAATATTTTTGTCTAAAGTCACTTACAGGTATATTGTTCTTTTTATCTCGTTCCCTCATGATAATATATTGCTCCCCTGAGATAATGTATCGTTCCCTATATCGTTCCATGTGACATGTCGTCCCCAAGATATCATTGCCCTGAGATAATATATTGTTCCCCTGAGATAATATATTGTTCCCCTGAGATAATATATTGTTCCCTGTGATAATATATCGTTCTCCCGTGATAATATATTGTTCCCCTGTGATAATATATTGTTCCCCTGTGATAATGTATCGTTCTCCCGTGATAATATATTGTTCCCCTGAGATAATATATTGTTCCCTGAGATAATATATTGTTCCCTGAGATAATATATTGTTCCCCTGAGATAATATATTGTTCCCTGAATAATGTATCGTTCTCCCGTGATAATATATTGTTCCCCTGTGATAATGTATCGTTCTCCCGTGATAATATATTGTTCCCCTGAGATAATGTATTGTTCCCCTGAGATAATGTATCGTTTCCCGTGATAATATATTGTTCCCCTGTGATAATGTATCGTTCTCCCGTGATAATATATTGTTCCCCTGTGATAATGTATCGTTCTCCGTGATAATATATTGTTCCCCTGAGATAATATATTGTTCCCCTGAGATAATATATTGTTCCCTGGTAATGTATCGTTCTCCCGTGATAATATATTGTTCCCTGTGATAATATATCGTTCTCTGTATGGGATCGTTATCGGCATGAAGTGTCGATATATCGGATCGGGACGTCTCAATGGTCACGTGACTCACCTCTTGATCATGTGCTCGTAGATGAACTTAGGCATGATGGTGATGGTCATGGCGGACGGAGACGTGCTGAGGATGTCCTTGATCTGAGAATCCTGAAACAAACACACTTCAGTCAAACATACAGGGAGCTAATGTACATGTTTTAGTCCGTTTCACTTTGGATTTAGTTTTTATAGTCGACCCAAACATCTGCAGATTTCGTCTAAGTAACGACTTTGACTTTAGTTCAGTCTCGTTTCAGACAGATGTTCTGTCACGATCTGATACGTCTGTAATACAGTCATTATTGATCAGGTCTGTTTAAGTGTCAGTATTAGAGCTGGACGATGGACTTTAGTCACGATCTGATACGTCTGTAATACAGTCATTATTGATCAGGTCTGTTTAAGTGTCAGTATTAGAGCTGGACGATGGACTTTAGACACGATCTGATACGTCTGTAATACAGTCATTATTGATCAGGTCTGTTTAAGTGTCAGTATTAGAGCTGGGACGATGGACTTTAGTCACGATCTGATACGTCTGTAATACAGTCATTATTGATCAGGACTGTTTAAGTGTCAGTATTAGAGCTGGGACGATGGACTTTAGACACGATCTGATACGTCTGTAATACAGTCATTATTGATCAGGACTGTTTAAGTGTCAGTATTAGAGCTGGACGATGGACTTTACACGATCTGATACGTCGTAATACAGTCATTATTGATCAGGACTGTTTAAGTGTCAGTATTAGAGCTGGACGATGGACTTTAGTCACGATCTGATACGTCTGTAATACAGTCATTATTGATCAGGACTGTTTAAGTGTCAGTATTAGAGCTGGACGATGGACTTTAGTCACGATCTGATACGTCTGTAATACAGTCATTATTGATCAGGTCTGTTTAAGTGTCAGTATTAGAGCTGGGACGATGGACTTTAGTCACGATCTGATACGTCTGTAATACAGTCATTATTGATCAGGACTGTTTAAGTGTCAGTATTAGAGCTGGACGATGGACTTTAGTCACGATCTGATACGTCTGTAATACAGTCATTATTGATCAGGTCTGTTTAAGTGTCAGTATTAGAGCTGGACGATGGACTTTAGACACGATCTGATACGTCTGTAATACAGTCATTATTGATCAGGTCTGTTTAAGTGTCAGTATTAGAGCTGGACGATGGACTTTAGACACGATCTGATACGTCTGTAATACAGTCATTATTGATCAGGTCTGTTTAAGTGTCAGTATTAGAGCTGGACGATGGACTTTAGTCACGATCTGATACGTCTGTAATACAGTCATTATTGATCAGGACTGTTTAAGTGTCAGTATTAGAGCTGGGACGATGGACTTTAGTCACGATCTGATACGTCTGTAATACAGTCATTATTGATCAGGCTGTTTAAGTGTCAGTATTAGAGCTGGGACGATGGACTTTAGTCACGATCTGATACGTCTGTAATACAGTCATTATTGATCAGGACTGTTTAAGTGTCAGTATTAGAGCTGGACGATGGACTTTAGTCACGATCTGATACGTCTGTAATACAGTCATTATTGATCAGGTCTGTTTAAGTGTCAGTATTAGAGCTGGACGATGGACTTTAGACACGATCTGATACGTCTGTAATACAGTCATTATTGATCAGGTCTGTTTAAGTGTCAGTATTAGAGCTGGGACGATGGACTTTAGACACGATCTGATACGTCTGTAATACAGTCATTATTGATCAGGTCTGTTTAAGTGTCAGTATTAGAGCTGGGACGATGGACTTTAGACACGATCTGATACGTCTGTAATACAGTCATTATTGATCAGGTCTGTTTAAGTGTCAGTATTAGAGCTGGACGATGGACTTTAGTCACGATCTGATACGTCTGTAATACAGTCATTATTGATCAGGTCTGTTTAAGTGTCAGTATTAGAGCTGGACGATGGACTTTAGACGATCGACGTCTGATACGTCTGTAATTCAGTATAGAGCTGGACATGCTTAGACAGATCTGATACGTCTGTTAAGTCATATGGGTGGGTCAGTATTAGAGCTGGACGATGGACTTTAGTCACGATCTGATACGTCTGTAATACAGTCATTATTGATCAGGGACTGTTTAAGTGTCAGTATTAGAGCTGGACGATGGACTTTAGTCACGATCTGATACGTCTGTAATACAGCATTATTGATCAGGTCTGTTTAAGTCAGTATTAGAGCTGGACGATGGACTTTAGACACGATCTGATACGTCTGTATACAGTCATTATTGATCAGGTCTGTTTAAGTGTCAGTATTAGAGCTGGACGATGGACTTTAGACACGATCTGATACGTCTGTAATACAGTCATTATTGATCAGGTCTGTTTAAGTGTCAGTATTAGAGCTGGACGATGGACTTTAGACACGATCTGATACGTCTGTAATACAGTCATTATTGTCAGGTTCAGTGACTGTTTAAGTGTCAGTATTAGAGCTGGCGATAGGGACTTTAGACACGATCTGATACGTCTGTAATACAGTCATTATTGATCAGGTCTGTTTAAGTGTCAGTATTAGAGCTGGGACGATGGACTTTAGACACGATCTGATACGTCTGTAATACAGTCATTATTGATCAGGTCTGTTTAAGTGTCAGTATTAGAGCTGGACGATGGACTTTAGTCACGATCTTGATACGTTTAATAAGTCATTATTGATCCACGGTCTGTTTAAGTGTCAGTTATTAGACTGGACGAGACTTAGTCACGATCTGATACGTCTTTAATACAGTCATTATTGATCAGGTCTGTTTTAAGTTCGTATTAAGCGGGAGATGGACTTTAACACGATCTATACGTCGGTAATAAGTCCTTATTGATCAGGTCTTTAAGTGTCAGTATTAAGAAGCTGGGACCGATGACTTTAACAGATCTGATACGTCTGTAATAACAGTCATTATTGATCAGGCTGTTTAAGTGTCAGATAGAGCTGGACGAGGACCTTTAGACACGATCTGATACGTCTGTATATAACAGTCATTATTGTCAGGTCTGTTTAAAGTGTCAGTATTAGAGCTGGACGATGGACTTTAGACAGATCTGATACGTCTGTAATACAGTATTATTATAGTATATATATATATATATATATATATAATATATATAATATAATATATATATATATAATATATATATAACCTACGCTTAAAATGTATAAAACAGATCCTGTCCATTTACTGAAGTGTTTGAGACTCGAAAGTCAATTAACAAAAATGTAACTGTTACTGCAGGTAAAATGCTCCAAACAACAAGTACTTGAAAAGTATCGATACTTGTAGTATGTATTTTGTCCCCAGCCCTAATAAGTATATTGTACTGAGGAGGTGGAGAAACCCTGAGTCTGATGACTTGAATCTCACAACAGTAGTATGTATATCACCCATGTGAATGTGGGTGGGTAATAAGTATATAGTATATTAGTTATAAATGTTGAAGTATTTGTGTGTAAACCTTGATCCGATGACTTCCTGCTGGCCGTTGATCTCACACCATGTAGTGATCGGTCAGAGGCCGTTTCGAGCGCGGATTCCGTTCTTTCACCAAAGAGTGATTTTCCCGTTTATAAATGAAGCCGACGTGACTGAGCTGTCCTTAATCATCGTCAATGTGCGCTGAACGGCCTTTGACAAACAAACTCTAACACATGTCACTGGAAGACAAACAAACTCTACACATGTGCACTGGAACAAGAATAAAAACTCTAACACATTGGCACTGGAAAGGCTGGAGACAAACAAACTCTAACACATGTGGCACTGGAGATAATAAACTGCTACACAAATTGCACTGGAAACGGCCTGGAGACAAACAAACTCTAACACATGTGCACGGAGGATAATAAATCTAAACACATGTGCACTGGATACAAAATAAACTTAAACATGTGCACTACTGGAACAGAATAAACTCTAACACATGTGCACTGGAGACAAACAAACTCTAAACATGTGCACTGACAGAATAAACTCTAACACATGTACGCTGGATACGGCACTGGAACAAACAAACCTCTAACACATGTCACTGAACATAATAAACTCTAACACATGTGCCTGGAGATAATAAACCTAACACATGTGCAACTGGAACGCCTGGAGACAAACAAACTCTAACACATTGCGCTGGAACGGCCTGGAAGACAAACAAGCTCTAACCATGTGCACTGATACGGCCTGGGAGACAAACAACTCTAACCTGTGCACTCGGAGATAATAAACTCTAACACATGTGCACTGGAACAGAATAACTCTAACACATGTTGCACTGGAGGAATAATAAACTCTAAACACATGTGCACTTGAACAGAATAAACCTAACACATGTGCACTGGAGGATAATAAACTCTAACACATGTGACGGAACAGAATAAACTCTAACACATGTGCACTGAGGATAATAAACTCTAACACATTGCACGGAACAGAAATAAACTCAACACATGTGCACTGGAGATAAAAACTCTAACCATGTGCACTGGAACAGAAATAAACTCTAACACATGTGCATGGAGACAAACAAACTCTAACACATGTGCACTGGAGACAAAACAAATCCTAACACATGTGCATCTGGAGAAAACAAAACTCCTAACACATGCGGCTGGAATGGCCTGGAACAACAAACCTCTAAAACATGTGCACTGGAAGAAATAAACTAACACATGTGCACTGGAACAAAGAATAATTAACAAAAACTAAACTGTTCTACAGTAAGTTATCTGCTGTTCCCGGTTTTATGACCATATTGTGAACAGTTTCAGACTTTGACATTTAGACTATTCTTGACTGAGGAAATAATGGATCAATCCTAACAGAAATTACTCAACTTTGGGCCGTGGTAGCGGGACAGAGCACACACACGAATACAAAAGAAACTAAACTAACACTTCATTCAGTTTGACCAGGTCTTGTCAGCTGCAGTTTATACAGAGGCCAGCAGAGGGAGCCACACACCAATAACTGTTCTTAAGAGTGTGTGTGTAGAGCTGTGAACTACAGAGTTAGAACTACAGGACTAGAAGAAGAAAACTGCTCAGAATCAGAAGTGCGGAGTCTGTAAAGTGGAGCTGTAAAGTGGTGAGTCTGTAAAGTGCGGAGTCTGTAAAGGTGAGTCTGTCAAAAGTGGCGGAGCTTAAAGTGCGGAAGTCTGTAAAGTGCGGAGTCTGTAAAGTGCGGAAGTCTTAAAGTGCGGGATCTGTAAAGTGCGGAGTCTGTAAGTGCGAGTCTGTAAAGTGGCGAGTCCTGTAAGAGTGCGAGTCTGTAAAGTGCGAGTCTGTAAGTGCGAGTCTGTAAAGTGCGAGTTGTAAAGTGCGAGTCTGTAAAGTGTGGAGTCTGTAAAGTCGTGGAGTCTGTAAAAGTGGGAGTCCTGTAAAGTGTGGAGTCTGTAAGTGTGAGTCTTAAAGTGTGGAGGTCTGTAAAGTGTGGAGTCCGTAAAGTGCGAGTTCTGTAAAGTGTGGAGTCTGTAAGTGCGGAGTCTGTAAAGTGCGAGTCTGTAAAGTGGCGGATCTGTAAAGTGCGGAGTCTGTAAAGTGTGAGTCTGTAAAGTGTGGAGTCTTGTAAAGTGCGAGTCTGTAAAGTTGGAGTCTGTAAAAGTGCGAGTCTGTAAGTTGAGTCTGTACAGTGTGGAGTCTGTAAAGTGCGAGTTCTGTAAAGTGCGAGTCTGTGAAAAGTGTGGATCTGTAAAGTGCGAGCTGTAAAGTGCGAGTTCTGTAAAGTGTGGAAGTCTGTAA
The DNA here is from genome assembly GCA_007210695.1 of Neogobius melanostomus. NCBI lineage: Eukaryota > Metazoa > Chordata > Actinopteri > Gobiiformes > Gobiidae > Neogobius > Neogobius melanostomus. The sequence continues at coordinate 99,293 of VHKM01001268.1, read as the reverse complement.
ATGTGGATCTGTAAAGTGCGAGTCTGTAAAAGTGCGAGTCTGTAAAGTGTGAGTCGTGTAAAAGTGCGGAGTCTGTAAGTGCGGATCTGTAAAGTGCGAGTCTGTTAAAGTGTGAGTTGTAAAGTGTGGATCTGTAAAGTGGCGATCTGTAAAGTGCGAGTCTGTAAAGTGCGAGTCTGTAAGTGCAGTCTGTAAAAGTGTGGAGTCTGTAAAGTGTGAGATCTGTAAAGTGTGGAGTCTGTAAAGTGCGGAGTCTGTAAAGTGCGGAGTCTGTAAAGTGCGGATCTTAAAGTGCGAGTCTGTAAAGTGCGAGTCTGTAAAGTGTGGAGTCTGTAAAGTGTGAGTCTGTAAAGTGTGTGTCCTGTAAAGTGTGAGTCGTAAAGTGGTTGGAGCCTGTAAAGTGTGAGTCTGTATGCGAGTCTGTAAGTGCGATCTGTAAAGTGTGGAGTCCTGTAAGTGTTGAGTCTGTAAAGTGTGATCTGTAAAGTGCGAGTCTGTAAAGTGCGAGTGCTGTAAATGGGAGTCTGTAATGTGAGTCTTGTAAAGTTGAGTCTGCTAAAGTGTGAGTCCTGTGATATAGTGCGGAGTCTGTAAAGTGCGGAGTCTGTAAAGTGCGGAGTCCTGTAAGTGCGAGTTCTGTTAAAGTGCGGAGTCTGTAAAGGTGAGTCTGTAAAGTGCGAGTCTGTAAAGTGGCGAGTCTGTAAAGTGCGAGTCTGTAAAGTGTGAGTCTGTAAAGTGTGAGTCTGTAAAGTGTGAGTCTGTAAAGTGTGAGTCTGTAAAGTGTGAGTCTGTAAAGTGTGGAGTCTGTAAAGTGTGGAGTCTGTAAAGTGCGAGTCTGTAAAGTGCGAGTCTGTAAAGTGTGAGTCTGTAAAGTGTGAGTCTGTAAAGTGTGGAGTCTGTAAAGTGTGAGTCTGTAAAGTGTGAGTCTGTAAAGTGCGGAGTCTGTAAAGTGCGAGTCTGTAAAGTGCGGAGTCTGTAAAGTGCGAGTCTGTAAAGTGCGAGTCTGTAAAGTGTGAGTCTGTAAAGTGCGGAGTCTGTAAAGTGCGGAGTCTGTAAAGTGCGAGTCTGTAAGTGGCGGAGTCTGTAAAGTGCGAGTCTGTAAAGTGTGAGTCTGTAAAGTGCGGAGTCTGTAAAGTGCGGAGTCTGTAAAGTGTGAGTCTGTAAAGTGCGAGTCTGTAAAGTGCGAGTCTGTAAAGTGCGAGTCTGTAAAGTGCGAGTCTGTAAGTGCGAGTCTGTAAAGTGCGAGTCTGTAAGTGCGAGTCTGTAAAGTGCGAGTCTGTAAAGTGTGGAGTCTGTAAAGTGTGAGTCTGTAAAGTGTGGAGTCTGTAAAGTGTGGAGTCTGTAAAGTGCGAGTCTGTAAAGTGCGAGTCTGTAAAGTGCGAGTCTGTAAAGTGCGGTCTGTAAAGTGCGGAGTCTGTAAAGTGCGGAGTCCTGTAAAGTGCGGAGTCTGTAAAGTGCGAGTCTGTAAAGTGCGAGTCTGTAAAGTGTGGAGTCTGTAAAGTGTGAGTCTGTAAAGTGCGAGTCTGTAAAGTGGGAGTCTGTAAAGTGCGAGTCTGTAAAGTGCGAGTCTGTAAAGTGTGAGTCTGTAAAGTGCGAGTCTGTAAAGTGTGAGTCTGTAAAGTGTGAGTCTGTAAAGTGCGAGTCTGTAAAGTGCGGAGTCTGTAAAGTGCGGAGTCTGTAAAGTGCGAGTCTGTAAAGTGCGAGTGCTGTAAGTGCGAGGTCCTGTAAAGTGGTGATGTCTGTAAAGTGGCGGAGTCTGTAAAGTGCGGAGTCTGTAAGGTGTGAGTCTGTAAAGTTGCGCGAGGCGCTGTAAAGATGCGAGTGCTGGTAAAAAGTGCGAGTCTGTAAGTGTGAGGTCTGTAAATGCCGGAGTCGATAAAGTGCGGAGTCCTTAAAGCTGTGAAGTCTGTAAGTGTGGAGTCTGTAAAGTGGAGTCTGTAAATGCGAGTCTTAAAGTGCGAGTCTGTAAAGTGCGGAGTCTGTAAAGTGCGGAGTCTGTAAAGTGTGATCCCTGTAAAGTGTGGAGTCTGTAAAGTGCGGAGTCCTGTAAAGTGCGGAGTCGTAAAGTGGGAGTCTTGTTAAAGTGTGGAGTCTGGTAAAGTGCGGATTCTGTAAAGTGCGGAGTCTGTTAATGTGGTGGAGTCTGTAAGTGCGGAGTCTGGTAAAGTGCGGAGTCTGTAAAGGTGAGTCTGTAAAGTGCGAAGTCTGTAAGTGCGGATGTCTGTAAAAGTGCGATCTCTGTAAAAGTGTCAGATCTGTAAAGGTTGCGAGCTGTAAGTGCGAGTTGCTAAAGTGCGGAGTATGTAAAGTGCGGAAGTCTTGTAAAGTGTGAGTCTGAAAGTGTGGAGTCTGTAAAGTGCGGAGTCTGTAAGTGCGGATCTGTAAAGTGCGAGTGTCTGTAAAGTGCGAGTTCTGTAAAGTGCGGAGTCTGTAAACGTGTGATCGTAAAGTGTGGAGTCTGTAAAAGTGCGGAGTCCTGTAAAGTGCGGAGTCTGTAAAGTGTGAGTCTGTAAAGTGTGAGTCTGAAAGTGTGAGCTGTAAAGTGGAGTCTGTAAAGTGCGGAGTCTTAAAGTTGCGGAGTCCTGTAAAGTTGTGGATCTGTAAAGTGGAGTCATGTAAAGTGCGAGTCTGTAAAGTGCGGAGTCTGTAAAGTGGTGGAGTCCTGTTAAGTGTGGAGTCTGTAAAAGTGGCGTCTGTAAAGTGCGGAGTCCTGTAAAGTGTAGTCTGTAAAGTGTGGAGTCTGTAAAGTGCGAGTCTGTTAAAGTGCGAGTCTTGTAAAGTGCGAGTCTGTAAAGTGCGATCTGTAAAGTGTGGAGTCTGTAAAGTGTGAGTCTGTAAAGTGCGAGTCTGTAAAGCTGTGAGTCTGTAAAAGTGCGAGTCTGTAAAGTGTGGAGTCTGCTAAAAGTGCGAGTTGTAAAGTGGAGTCTGTAAAGTGCGAGTCTTAAAGTGCGAGTTCTGTAAAGTGTGGATCTGTAAAGTGTGGAGTCTGTAAAGTGCGAGTCTGTAACAGTGCGAGTTCTGTAAAGTGCGGATCCTGTAAAGGTGTTGAGTCGTAAAAGGGCGAGTCTGTAATGTGCGGAGTCTTGTAAAGTGGTGAGTCTGTAAAGTGCGGAGCCTGTAAAGTGTGGATCTGTAAAGTGCGAGTCTGTAAAGTGTGCGAGTCTGTAAGTGCGGAGTCTGTAAATTGTGGAGTCTGTAAAGTGCGAGTCTGTAAAGTGTGAGTCTGTAAAGTGCGGAGTCTGTAAAAGTGCGGAGTCTGTAAGTGTGAGTCTGTAAAGTTGCGGAGCCTGTAAAGTGCGGAGTTGTAAGTGGGAGTCTGTAAAGTGCTGAGGTCTGTAAAGTGGCGGGTCTGTAAAGTGCGGAGGTCTGTAAAGTGCGAGTCTAAAGTGCGAGTCTGTAAGTGCGGAGTCGTAAATGCGGAGTCTGTAAAGTGTCGAGTTCTGTAAAGTGTGATCTTAAGTGTGGCAGTCCTTGTAAAGTGTGAGTCTGTAAAGTGTGGAGTCTGATAAGTGCAGTCTGTAAAGTGCCGGAGTTCCTGAAATGCGGAGTCTGGTAAAGGTCGGAGTCTGTAAAATGTGAGTCTGTAAAGTGCGAGTCTGGTAAAGTGCGAGTCCTGTAAAGTGCGAGTCTGTAAAAGTGGCGAGTCTGTAAAGTGCGAGGTCTGTAAAGTGCGAGTCTGTAAAGTGCGAGTCTGTAAAGTGCGGAGTCTGTAAAGTGCGGATCTGGTAAATCGCGGAGTCTGTAAAGTGCGAGATCTGTAAAGTGCGAGTCTGTAAAGTGCGGAGTCCTGTAAAAGTTGCGAGTCGGTTAAAGTGCGGGAGTCTGTAAAGTGCGATCCGTAATGCGGATTTCGTAAAGTGCGGAGTCTGTAAAGTGCGAGTCCCTGTAAAGTGCGAAGTCTGTAAAGTGCGGAGTCTGTAAAGTGCGGAGTCTGTAAAGTGCGGAGTCCTGTAAAGTGCGAGTCTGTAAAGTGCGGAGTCTGTCAAAGTGCGAGTCTGTAAGTGCGGAGTCTGTAAAGTGTGAGTCTGTAAAGTGGTGAAGTCGTAAAGGTGCGGAGGTCTGTAAAGTGCGAGTCTGAAAGTGCGGAGTCTGTAAAGTGTGAGTAGTCGTAAAGTGCGGAAAGTTCTGTAAAGTGGCGAGCTGTAAAGTGCGGAGTCTGTAAAGTGCGAGTCTGTAGTGGCGGAGTCTGTAAAGTGCGGAGTCTTGTAAAAGTGTGAGTCCTGTAAAGTGCGAGTCTGTAAAGTGCGGAGTCCCTGTAAGTGTGATCTGTAAAGTGCGGAGTCTGTAAAGTGTGAAGTCGTAAAAGTGCGGAGTCTGTAAAAGTGCGGAGTCTGTAAAGTGCGGGTTGTAAGTGCGAGTCTGTAATAGTGGAGTCTGTAAAGTGCGAGTCCTGTAAAGTGTAGTCTGTAAAGTGTGGAGTCTGAAAGTGCGAGTTCTGAAAGTGCGAGTCTGTAAAGTGCGGATCTGTAAAGTGCGAGTCTGTAAAGTGCGAGTCCTGTAAAGTCGGAGCCTGTAAAGTGCGGAGCCTGTAAAGTGCGAGTCTGTAAAAGTGCGAGTCTTAAGTGCGAGTCTGTAAAGTGTGGAGTCTTAAAGTGCGAGTCCTGTAAAGTTGGAGCTGTAAGTGTGGAGTCTGTAAGTGGGAGTCTGTAAAGTGTGGAGTCTGTAAAGTGCGGAGTCTGTAAAGTGTGAGTCTGTAAAGTGTGAGTCTGTAAAGTGCGAGTTGTAAAGTGTGAATCTGTAAAGTGTGGGAGTTCTGTAAATGCGGAAGTCTGTAAAGTGCGGAGTCTGTAAAGTGTGAGTCGTAAAGTGCGGAGTCTGTAAAGTGTGGAGTCTTGTAAAGTGTGAGCGTTAAAAGTGTGAGTCGTAAAGTGTGGAGTCTGTAAAGGTGCGGAGTCTGTAAAGTGTGGAGTCTGTAAGTGGCGAGTCCTGTAAGTGCGAGTCTGTAAAGTGCGGAGTCCTGTAAAGTGCGGAGTCTTAAAGTGCGAGTCTGTAAATGCGAGTCTGTAAAGTGCGAGTCTGTTAAAGTGCGGAGCCTGTAAAGTCGGAGCTGTAAAGTGCGGAGTCTGTAGTTGGCGAGTCTGTAAAGGTGCGAGTTGTAAAGTGTGGAGTCTGTAAAGTGCGAGTCTGTAAATGCGAGTCTGTAAAGTGGTGGATCTGTAAAGTTGTGAGTCTGTAAAGTGTGGAGTCTGTAAGTGCGGAGTCTGTTAAGTGTGAGTTCTGTAAAAGTGGCGGAGTCTGGGTAAAGTTGTGAGTTCTGTAAAGTGCGAGTCTGTAAAGTGTGGAGTCTGTAAAAGGTGTGGAGTCCTGTAAAGTGCGAGTCTGAAAGTGTTGGAGTCTGTAAAGTGTGAGTCTGTAAAGTGTGGAGTCCTGTAAAGTGCGGAGCTGTAAGTGCGGAGCCTGTAAGCTTGCGGAGTCTGTAAAGTGCGGAGTCTGTAAAGTGTGGAGTCTGTAAAAGTGTGAGTCTGTAAAAGTGTGGATCCTGTAAGTGTGGCTGTAAAGGCGGAGTCTGTAAAGTGAGGAGTCCCGTAAAGTGCGGAGTCTGTAAAGTGCGGAGTCTGTAAAGTGAGGAGTCTGTAAAGTGCGGAGTCTGAAAGTGCGGAGTCTGTAAAGTGAGGAGTCTGTAAAAGTGCGGAGTCTGTAAGTGCGGAGTTTCTGTAAAGTGCGAGTTGTAAAGTGCGAGTCTGTAAAGTGCGAGTCTGTAAAGTGCGGAGTCTGGTAAAGTGTGGAGTCCTGTAAAGTGTGAGTCTGTAAAGTGGTGGAGTCTGTAAAGTGTGAGTCCTGTAAAAGTGCGGAGTCTGTAAAAGTTGTGAAGTCCTGTAAGTGCGGGAGTCTGTAAAGTGCGAGTCTGTAAAGTGCGGAGTCTGTAAGTGCGAGTCTAGTAAAGTGGCGAGTCTGTAAAGTGTGGAGTCTGTAAAGTGTGAGTCTGTAAACGGTGCGAGCTGTAAAGTGCGGAGTCTGTAAAGTGTGGAGTCTGTAAAGTGCGAGTCTGTAAAGTGTGGAGTCTGTAAAGTGCGAGTCTGTAAACGTGCGAGTCTGTAAAGTGTGGAGTCTGTAGTGTGAGTTGTAAAGTGTATCTGGTAAAGTGTGGAGTCTGTAAAGTGTGGAGTCTGTAAAGTGCGAGTCTGTAAAGTGCGAGTCTGTAAAGTGCGAGTCTGTAAAGTGCGAGTCTGTAAAGTGCGGAGTCTGTAAAGTGCGGAGTCTGTAAAGTGCGAGTCTGTAAAGTGCGGAGTCTGTAAAGTGCGAGTCTGTAAAGTGCGAGTCTGTAAAGTGAGAGTCTGTAAAGTGCGGAGTCTGTAAAGTGCGAGTCTGTAAAGTGTGGAGTCTGTAAAGTGCGAGTCTGTAAAGTGCGAGTCTGTAAAGTGAGAGTCTGTAAAGTGCGGAGTCTGTAAAGTGCGGAGCCTGTAAAGTGCGGAGTCTGTAAAGTGCGGAGTCTGTAAAGTGCGAGTCTGTAAAGTGCGAGTCTGTAAAGTGTGGAGTCTGTAAAGTGCGAGTCTGTAAAGTGCGAGTCTGTAAAGTGTGGAGTCTGTAAAGTGTGGAGTCTGTAAAGTGTGGAGTCTGTAAAGTGCGGAGTCTGTAAAGTGTGAGTCTGTAAAGTGCGGAGTCTGTAAAGTGTGGAGTCTGTAAAGTGCGAGTCTGTAAAGTGTGGAGTCTGTAAAGTGTGGAGTCTGTAAAGTGCGAGTCTGTAAAGTGTGGAGTCTGTAAAGTGTGAGTCTGTAAAGTGCGGAGTCTGTAAAGTGCGGAGCCTGTAAAGTGCGGAGCCTGTAAAGTGCGGAGCCTGTAAAGTGCGGAGCCTGTAAAGTGCGGAGTCTGTAAAGTGCGGAGTCTGTAAAGTGTGAGTCTGTAAAGTGCGGAGTCTGTAAAGTGAGGAGTCTGTAAAGTGCGGAGTCTGTAAAGTGAGGAGTCTGTAAGTGCGGAGTCTGTAAAGTGGAGCGTAAGTGAGGATCTGTAAAGTGCGGAGTCTGTAAAGTGCGGAGTCTGTAAAGTGCGAGTCTGTAAAGTGCGAGTCTGTAAAGTGTGAGTCTGTAAAGTGCGAGTCTGTAAAGTGCGGAGTCTGTAAGTGCGGAGTCTGTAAAGTGCGAGTCTGTAAAGTGCGAGTCTGTAAAGTGCGGAGTCTGTAAAGTGTGAGTCTGTAAAGTGCGAGTCTGTAAAGTGCGGAGTCTGTAAAGTGCGAGTCGCTCTGACAGAGTTAAACACTCACCTGTCGCTCTGACAGAGTTAAATGCTCACCTGTCTCTCTGACAGAGTGAAACACTCACCTGTCGCTCTGACAGAGTTAAACACTCACTTGTCTCTCTGACAGAGTTAAAACACTCACCTGTCTCTCTGACCTGTCTCTCTGACAGAGTTAAACACTCACCTGTCTCTCTGACAGAGTGAAACACTCACTTGTCTCTCTGACAGAGTTAAACACTCACCTGTCTCTCTGACCTGTCTCTCTGACAGAGTTAAACACTCACCTGTCTCTCTGACAGAGTGAAACACTCACTTGTCTCTCTGACAGAGTTAAACACTCACCTGTCTCTCTGACCTGTCGCTCTGACAGAGTTAAACACTCACCTGTCTCTCTGACCTGTCTCTCTGACAGAGTTAAACACTCACCTGTCTCTCTGACCTGTCTCTCTGACAGAGTGAAACGCTCACCTGTCTCGGACGACCATCTCGATGCGAGTTTCCGCCGCCGCCTTCAGAGCCTTGTGGGCCTTGTCGACGCGCCAGCCCGCACAGTTCTGCCCGTTGATCTGCAGGACCTGGTCCCCAAAGCGCAGCCCGGCCAGAGCCGCGGGGAGTTGGCCTGAACCAGCTGGATGAACACGCCCTGAGGGGAGAGAGGGGGGAGAGAGGGGGGAGAGAGTGTTGATCACATGGCTCTGACCCACAGGGGGCGCTGTAGTCACTGTAAATCTCACGTTGTCGATGGAGCGCAGCCTCAGGCCGACCTTCCTGTCCTGGTCCTTACACAGAATGACCTCTCTGACACCGGGACGGATCTCCGCCCGGCGCACGCCCACGTCCGCGCCCGTCACTGGGCACAGCATGCCACTGTAGGCCGAGGAGGGCAGCGCCACCTGCAGGCCAGACCACACAGGCTTAAAGACAGGAGTCCTGATGTTACTTATAAAGAGGTTTGACTCACGGAACTGTCGGCCACCGGCACCACAGCCATGTTCCTCTGCAGCTCCTCACTGTTCAGGGACAGACCCATGTACGAACCCAACTCCTCCAGGTTCGGGTACAGGCCTGAGGGCAGAGGGAGGAGGGCAGAGGGAGGAGGGCAGAGGGAGGAGGGCAGAGGGAGGAGGGCACAGGGAGGAGGGCACAGGGTACAGGGAGGAGGGCACAGGGAGGAGGGCACAGGAGGAGGCACAGGGAGGAGGGCACAGGGAGGAGGGCACAGGGAGGAGGGCACAGGAGGAGGCACAGGGAGGAGGGAGGGCATAAACAGAGCTGTTCAGATGAACCAATAATCGGCTTGACCGATACGTTTTTTCTAAGGCCGATATGCACAGTCGATATTTTTGACTAATATTTGTCTGGTCTATAATCCTGTGTATGAAGCTTCTAAACCATAGACTGTGACAGCAGGGGGCGCTATATTAGGGCTGATATAAAACATTTAGAAACGCAGCTACTGGGGGTTTTAGAATCAGATTCAGAATAGTATTTATTGCCATGGTCATGAACAGGTTTACAACTAGGAATTTGTTTGCCCATAACTTAGATAAATAATAAACTATGAAAACTTAAAACCATAAGAATATAAGGGCATGCGTGAGAAGATTAAAATAAACTACGGTAAAGACAACAATCTGACATAGATCAACAGCAGGATCGTCTTCACAGATGTGCAGGTGCATCAGCAGTGGATCTAAGTGTGGACAGAGCAGATACATCCATGAGTCTGGAACTGAGCTACTGGGTCTTGTTTTGGTTCATGAGTCTGGAACTGAGCTACTGGGTCTTGTTTTGGTTCATGAGTCTGAACTGAGCTACTGGGTCTTGTTTTGGTTCATGAGTCTGGAACTGAGCTACTGGGTCTTGTTTTGGTTCATGAGTCTGGAACTGAGCTACTGGGTCTTGTTTTGGTTCACGAGTCTGGAACTGAGCTACTGGGTCTTGTTTTGGTTCATGAGTCTGGAACTGAGCTACTGGTCTTGTTTTGGTTCACGAGTCTGAACTGAGCTACTGGCTTGTTTTGGTTCACGAGTCTGAACTGAGCTACTGGCTTGTTTTGGTTCATGAGTCTGGAACTGAGCTACTGGGTCTTGTTTTGGTTCACGAGTCTGAACTGAGCTACTGGGTCTTGTTTTGGTTCACGAGTCTGAACTGAGCTACTGGGTCTTGTTTTGGTTCACGAGTCTGAACTGAGCTACTGGGTCTTGTTTTGGTTCACGAGTCTGAACTGAGCTACTGGGTCTTGTTTTGGTTCATGAGTCTGAACTGAGCTACTGGGTCTTGTTTTGGTTCACGAGTCTGAACTGAGCTACTGGGTCTTGTTTTGGTTCACGAGTCTGAACTGAGCTACTGGGTCTTGTTTTGGTTCACGAGTTGAACTGAGCTACTGGTTTTTTTGGTTCATGAGTCTGAACTGAGCTACTGGGTCTTGTTTTGGTTCACGAGTCTGAACTGAGCTACTGGGTCTTGTTTTGGTTCATGAGTCTGAACTGAGCTACTGGGTCTTGTTTTGGTTCATGAGTCTGAACTGAGCTACTGGGTCTTGTTTTGGTTCATGAGTCTGAACTGAGCTACTGGGTCTTGTTTTGGTTCATGAGTCTGAACTGAGCTACTGGGTCTTGTTTTGTTCATGAGTCTGAACTGAGCTACTGGGTCTTGTTTTGGTTCATGAGTCTGAACTGAGCTACTGGGTCTTGTTTTGGTTCATGAGTCTGAACTGAGCTACTGGGTCTTGTTTTGGTTCATGAGTCTGGAACTGAGCTACTGGGTCTTGTTTTGGTTCATGAGTCTGAACTGAGCTACTGGGTCTTGTTTGGTTCATGAGTCTGAACTGAGCTACTGGGTCTTGTTTGGTTCATGAGTCTGGAACTGAGCTACTGGGTCTTGTTTTGGTTCATGAGTCTGAACTGAGCTACTGGGTCTTGTTTTGGTTCATGAGTCTGAACTGAGCTACTGGGTCTTGTTTTGGTTCATGAGTCTGGAACTGAGCTACTGGGTCTTGTTTTGGTTCATGAGTCTGGAACTGAGCTACTGGGTCTTGTTTTGGTTCATGAGTCTGAACTGAGCTACTGGGTCTTGTTTGGTTCAGAGTCGAACTGACTACGGGTCTTGTTTTGGTTCATGAGTCTGGAACTGAGCTACTGGGTCTTGTTTTGGTTCATGAGTCTGGAACTGAGCTACTGGGTCTTGTTTTGGTTCATGAGTCTGAACTGAGCTACTGGGTCTTGTTTTGGTTCACGAGTCTGAGGGGATTTACCACCGCTCTCCTGTAGGAGGACTCATCACCGTCCGAGAGGAGCTCGATGAGGGTGGTGTCGGTGCAGCAGGTTGTGTACAGGGAGAAGAGCCAGGGGGAAAGTACACAGCCCTGAGGAGTTCCAGTGTTTGAGTATCTTTCCATCTTTACTGTGTCTTTGAGTGAAAAAGTGAATGTTCCTCTTTTCTCCAGAGTCAGATCAAAACAGTCGAGATGTTTCCATTTATCAATTAGATCAATTAATAAACTGAAATGTATTAATTTAAAATAAACATTAAACAAGGATCAACTTTTCAACTAAATATCCTTCAGTTAATGACTTTAGTTACATTATTATAAACAACTCACATAAAGTGATGTGATCGATACAAACATGTTTGATCAGTTATTTGGACCATTTTACTTTATTTCTTATCCAGTCATATTCAGTCCTTGATTAGCCGTTAGCATTAGCAGTTTCTAGTCGCAGCATCAAAAATATAAAACTAACTCAGCGACTGAATTCTCCAGGTTCTATTTCACTGAGGTTTAGTGAGTTTGTGTTTAACAAACTTAAAGCAGTTTCCATGGCGATGTTTCTCAGTTCCCCTGAGGCCACATGTAAAACAATGGCAGTCTCCATCACTGTGGGCCCTGGAGATATCGGCTTTTATCGGCACTAGATCGGCCGATATATCGGTGGACCTCTAATAAGCTCCTTCTTCCTGAACCTCCTGGCTCTGATGGAGTTTCCTCTGAAACCTTTGTAAGTCTGCTCCCCTAATGTAGATGTTTTATTCATGCTAAAGCACTTGGGTCGATGCTAAAAGCTCTGTTATATTTATATGTAAAGAGGAGGAGACTCACCGGCCGAGGGCAGGGCAGAGGGCGGGGCCTGGTACGACCCCTCGGGCAGAGCGGGCAGAGCGGCCATCGTGTTGGAGGCCGACTGAGCCAGCTGTGACTGGACCTGAACACCACAAACATCTGCACTTAGACAAACTAAAACACAGGGATTTAAAGAAGAAAAGAGCTGACCTTCATCACTTTGTCCACCTTCAGGTCCTCGAGCGACGGGTACAGAGACATCTGCAACACACAAAGAACTCAGTCGATGAAAAAACAAAACGTAAGTCATGTTGATGTCAAGGCTGCCATCTACTGTTATAGATCAAAACTTCATAAAATATTATACAAGTTTTAAATGTGGCAAGAATATTGCAAAATATCAAACTGATTAGTAGAAATCCTTAATCCTTAAGATCACACTTGCATTTGTTGTTATGATGGGTTTTATCAGAAAAATGCCAACAGTTCCATTACATTACATTGGCTGCATAATAACATATGCCGGACCAAGATGGCGGCGTGGCGTCCGTATTGCGACAATGAAACGAAGCCACTAAGGACATTTCTCCTTTTTATTTCTATGGTCACAAAGCAGAGCAGCCATTGGTTCGACCATAACGATATTAAAGTGATGTCTTCATGAAAGATACGTGACTAACTTAAAGCCTAACCTCTGAACCCTCACTTTAACCCAGTGCATTTTCTCCAGTTCAGTTTTACCCAAATCTAAAAACTTCTTGCAGCCTCTAGGCCAGAGTAACGCCTCATTTGAAAGCTAAGACCTACAAAACTGATAAGATCGTTGTTTCTTTAATTGCCTTTTAGTGGAGAATGAGTTCTCCAGGGTTTGGACTCGGACTTTGAGTTTTTCTGTTTCTCCTGCTCTGATTCACCGGGAGGCCTCGAAAAGAAGCTTCTCCTTCATGTGATTCCTCTAAAAGAAGCTTCTGCTTCATGTGTTTCCTCTAAAAGAAGCTTCTCCTTCATGTGTTTCCTCTAAAAGAAGCTTCTCCTTCATGTGTTTTCCTCTAAAAGAAGCGCTTCTGCTTCATGTGTTTCCTCTAAAAGAAGCGCTTCTGCTTCACGTGTTTCCTCTAAAAGAAGCTTCTCCTTCACGTGTTTCCTCTAAAAGAAGCTTCTCCTTCACGTGTTTCCTCTAAAAGAAGCTTCTCCTTCACGTGTTTCCTCTAAAAGAAGCTTCTCCTTCACGTGTTTCCTCTAAAAGAAGCTTCTCCTTCACGTGTTTCCTCTAAAAGAAGCTTCTCCTTCACGTGTTTCCTCTAAAAGAAGCTTCTCCTTCACGTGTTTCCTCTAAAGAAGCTTCTGCTTCACGTGTTTCCTCTAAAAGAAGCTTCTGCTTCACTCGATTCCTCTAAAAGAAGCTTCTGCTTCACGCGTTCTCTAAAAGAAGCTTCTGCTCACGCGTTTCCTCTAAAAGAAGCTTCTGCTTCACGCGTTTCTCTAAAAGAAGCTTCTGCTTCACGCGTTTCCTCTAAAAGAAGCTTCTGCTTCACGCGTTTCCTCTAAAAGAAGCTTCTGCTTCACGCGTTTCCTCTAAAAGAAGCTTCTGCTTCATGTGTTTCCTCTAAAAGAAGCTTCTGCTTCACGCGTTTCCTCTAAAAGAAGCTTCTCCTTCACGCGTTTCCTCTAAAAGAAGCTTCTCCTTCACGCGTTTCCTCTAAAAGAAGCTTCTCCTTCACGCGATTCCTCTAAAAGAAGCTTCTGCTTCACGCGTTTCCTCTAAAAGAAGCTTCTCCTTCACGCGTTTCCTCTAAAAGAAGCTTCTCCTCACGCGATTCCTCTAAAAGAAGCTTCTGCTTCACGCGTTTCCTCTAAAAGAAGCTTCTCCTTCACGCGTTTCCTCTAAAAGAAGCTTCTGCTTCACGCGTTTCCTCTAAAAGAAGCTTCTGCTTCACGCGTTTCCTCTAAAAAGAAGCTTCTGCTTCACGCGTTTCCTCTAAAGAAGCTTCTGCTTCACGCGTTTCCTCTAAAAGAAGCTTCTGCTTCACGCGTTTCCTCTAAAAGAAGCTTCTCCTTCACGTCGTTTCCTCTAAAAGAAGCTTCTGCTTCACGTGTTTCCTCTAAAAGAAGCTTCTGCTTCACGTGATTCCTCTAAAGAAGCTTCTGCTTCACGTGTTTCCTCTAAAAGAAGCTTCTGCTTCACGTGTTTCCTCTAAAAGAAGCTTCTGCTTCACGTGTTTCCTCTAAAAGAAGCTTCTCCTTCACGTGTTTCCTCTAAAAGAAGCTTCTCCTTCACGTGTTTCCTCTAAAAGAAGCTTCTCCTTCACGTGTTTCCTCTAAAAGAAGCTTCTCCTTCACGTGTTTCCTCTAAAAGAAGCTTCTCCTTCACGTGATTCCTCTAAAAGAAGCTTCTGCTTCATGTGATTCCTCTAAAAGAAGCTTCTGCTTCACGCGTTTCCTCTAAAAGAAGCTTCTGCTTCACGCGTTTCCTCTAAAAGAAGCTTCTGCTTCACGCGTTTCCTCTAAAAGAAGCTTCTGCTTCACGCGTTTCCTCTAAAAGAAGCTTCTGCTTCACGCGTTTCCTCTAAAAGAAGCTTCTGCTTCACGCGTTTCCTCTAAAGAAGCTTCTGCTTCATGTGTTTCCTCTAAAAGAAGCTTCTGCTTCACGCGTTTCCTCTAAAAGAAGCTTCTCCTTCACGCGATTCCTCTAAAAGAAGCTTCTCCTTCACGCGTTTCCTCTAAAAGAAGCTTCTCCTTCACGCGATTCCTCTAAAAGAAGCTTCTGCTTCACGCGTTTCCTCTAAAAGAAGCTTCTGCTTCACGCGTTTCCTCTAAAAGAAGCTTCTGCTTCACGCGTTTCCTCTAAAGAAGCTTCTCCTTCACGCGTTTCCTCTAAAAGAAGCTTCTGCTTCACGCGTTTCCTCTAAAAGAAGCTTCTGCTTCACGCGATCCTCTAAAAGAAGCTTCTCTTCACGCGTTTCCTCTAAAAGAAGCTTCTGCTTCACGCGTTTCCTCTAAAAGAAGCTTCTGCTTCACGCGTTTCCTCTAAAAGAAGCTTCTGCTTCACGCGTTCCTCTAAAAGAAGCTTCTGCTTCACGCGTTTCCTCTAAAAGAAGCTTCTGCTTCACGCGTTTCCTCTAAAAGAAGCTTCTGCTTCACGCGTTTCCTCTAAAAGAAGCTTCTCCTTCACGTCTTTCCTCTAAAAGAAGCTTCTGCTTCACGTGTTTCCTCTAAAAGAAGCTTCTGCTTCACGTGATTCCTCTAAAAGAAGCTTCTGCTTCACGTGTTTCCTCTAAAAGAAGCTTCTGCTTCACGTGTTTCCTCTAAAAGAAGCTTCTGCTTCACATGTTTCCTCTAAAAGAAGCTTCTGCTTCACGTCATTCCTCTAAAAGAAGCTTCTGCTTCACGCGTTTCCTCTAAAAGAAGCTTCTCCTTCACGTGTTTCCTCTAAAAGAAGCTTCTGCTTCACGCGTTTCCTCTAAAAGAAGCTTCTGCTTCACGCGTTTACTCTAAAAGAAGCTTCTCCTTCATGTGATTCCTCTAAAAGAAGCTTCTCCTTCATGTGATTCCTCTAAAAGAAGCTTCTCCTTCATGTGATTCCTCTAAAAGAAGCTTCTGCTTCATGTGTTTACTCTAAAAGAAGCTTCTCCTTCATGTGATTCCTCTAAAAGAAGCTTCTCCTTCATGTGTTTACTCTAAAAGAAGCTTCTGCTTCATGTGATTCCTCTAAAAGAAGCTTCTGCTTCATGTGATTCCTCTAAAAGAAGCTTCTGCTTCATGTGTTTACTCTAAAAGAAGCTTCTCCTTCATGTGATTCCTCTAAAAGAAGCTTCTCCTTCATGTGATTCCTCTAAAAGAAGCTTCTCCTTCATGTGATTCCTCTAAAAGAAGCTTCTCCTTCATGTGATTCCTCTAAAAGAAGCTTCTGCTTCATGTGTTTCCTCTGAAGTCTGTGGGAAACCGGAGCGTGGCCTGAATAAACCGTTTGGAGGAGAATACAATGCGCAGTTCTTTGGCTTCGGTCCGAGTCTGGACAAAAAGGACGAAGCTTTTCACCAAAAACAGCCGAACCCGGGGCTGAAACGGGCTGAATGTCACCAGAGAGAGGAGATAACTGACTGAAGACCGTTTATTCTGGTGTAATAAACGCGTTATTAGCGCAGTTTCCGCGTTTGTTTGTGTGGCGGAGGAGTTTCAGAGGAAACGGCCCCGTTACATCATCATAATCAAACATTTACTGTTCACGGAAACACAAAAACAGCTTTAAACACGGCTCTGTCCCGGAGGAAACAAACATAACCGTGTCCGTAATGAAGCGGACGTTTCAAAAAGAGCTCAGGGTTCAGATTAAAGACGGAAGAGTCTGAAACGGTCCGCTTTGTTACGTTAGCATCAGCTTAGCATCAGGCTAACGGACACTCAGGCGTTCCGTCCCACAAAAACGAGACTTCCACAAACAAACTGCGTTAAATCAACACAAATCCACCACAAACCTGCCTCTAATTCTTAGGTTTGTGTTTTAGGTTCGTTTCATAAATCAAAATTACAAAAAATATTAAAACAGATGTAATTTCTCTGTAATAACGAACCATAAACCATAAAAACCTGCCGTATTGGACCTTTATGTCCGGATCCCTGCTGCCATAACTAACCTCATTAAGTTTAACAATCACCACCTTATTGATGATCTTATTTATGATCACAATTAATAAGTTAATGTGACTAAAACCCTGAAGTTTCCAAAAGAATCCGCAGTAAACTGTGATCCGCACAGGACGGGACGCCTGGGTTTTAGCTCCGGGAGAAACAGCGACACTTCCTCCGCTCTGTCCCCGCTCTCACGCACTCACCTTCGGCTGCGGATCTGCGGAGAGGCCGGTGATGGAGGAGGAGGTGATGTTCTCAGGTTTATCCGCACGGACGGAGCTGTTGGAGCTGTTTGTGTTTGTGCTGCTTCAGCTTCAGGGCTGGACTGTGCTGCGTTCACGGGCTCTCGGAAACTACAAACTCCCATCGTCTGAAGCTCGTTTCTGAAGCTTTGAGTGAATTAAAGGCTCTAAATGTGACTCGGCTCTGAGTCTGAAGCTGCTGACAGTTTATCATCTTTATCTGACAGTGTTTGTATTTTATTTCCTCCGTGTAACAGCCTGAGGGCAGAGTCTCCGAGTTTCAGAGCTCCCATGAACGCAACAGATGTACATATGAAGCGGAGGGGAATTCTGGACGTGACGTCAGCGCAAACGCTTCCTGACACGCCTCTTTCCGTCACATGATTTTGTTATTGATGAGTGACGTCACAGATCGATAGATCGATTAATGCTGCCTTTAGGTGCTCTGGTAAAGGTGATCCTTTCCCGTTCTGAAGTGGAAGTTACGAGTACGTTGTGTTCAAGTGCTTTTGTGTCGTAACAAAGTGAAACATTAAAAACCACACACACCAATGCACTATAAACAAATCACGTGAGACAGTTCCCTTTAAAACCGCTGAACTACTGCTTTATATCTGTCATGATATGTTTATTATGATGATGTTGATGCTGTTATATGCACTGACCACCAGGCGGCAATAGACAATAAAAGTAAGCAAGATGGCTGAATCGACTCGGTGCGTGCTGTGACTGACTCAAACAAATACATAACAAAACATGGTGTCAGAAGTAAAAAAGTAATATAAATTCAACAAAACTGCAATGGAAGGATTCAAGCCACCATCTGGACTCGAGCTGCAGCACGGGAACCTGTCTGAAAATTGGAGGAGGTTCCGTCAAAGGTTTGAGCTATACCTAGCAGCGACCGGAGGAGCTAGCAAACCAGCTAAAGTGCAGTCCTCTCTGTTTCTTCATATTGCCGGTGAAGATGCCGTGGAAGTGTACAATACCTTCACGTTCGCAGAAGAAGATGATAAGCACAAACTTAATAAAATCATGGAAAAGTTCGACGAATACTGCAACCCAAAGAAGAACATTACGTACGAGAGATACAGATTTTTCACGTGTGTTCAAGGGACATGACAGTTAGCCAGTACATCACAGAGCTAAAACTGAGAGCTAAGTCGTGTGAATTTGGACAATTACAAGAGTCTCTTATTAGAGATCGAGTTGTCTGTGGAATCACATCAGATGTGATGAGAGAACGACTTTTGAGAGAAGCTGACCTTAATCTTGAACGAGCTTCCCAACTGTGTTTAGCGGCAGAAACTACAAAGGTGCAAATCAAGCAGATGCAAGAGGAAGACTTCAGCACTCAAGCATCAGCACGTGAAAGCAAGCACATCGATGCAGTTAAATACAAGCAGCCATATAAAAAGATGCAACACAATAAAACTAAACAAAGTGAAAAAGAAAAGCAGGCACGTTTTTCTGTAAAAGATGCGGAAGTGAGCATGCAGCAAAGAAATGCCCCGCATATGGCAAGCAATGTAAGAATTGTGATAAATTGAATCACTACGCCAAAATGTGTCGATCAAAGAAAGTGCACACTGTCGACGAGGACGACATGGAGCAAGCAAATCTGTTTGTTGGAAGTGTACAAGCAAAAGCACAGCAACTAAAAGACCAATGGACTGTCAAGTTGAAAGTGGAACACAAACACATAAAATTTAAACTTGACTCAGGGGCACAGGCCAATGTAATCCCTTACAAGCTGCTGCAAAGCATGGGCAGAAGAGCAACATTAAGACCCACAAAAGTGAAACTATTTGCGTACACAGGAAACCAGATTCAAGTCATGGGTGAATGCAACTGGATGGTCAAGTATAAAAAGAAGCCATACACTCTACAGTTCATTGTGGTGAAACCAGATGCAATGCCAATACTGGGACTCAATGCATGCGAGGACATGGGTCTCATCAAAAGAATTCATGCACTGGACAAAAACACAAAAATGGACATTTTCAAAGAATATGCCGATGTATTTGAGGGCTTGGGGTGCCTCGAGGGAGAACACAGCATTCGGATTGACGCGAGTGTGACTCCAAAGGTACACCCACCAAGAAAAATACCTGTGACTTTAAGAGAAAAACTGAAAACAGAACGGGAAAGAATGGAAAAACGGGAGGTCATAACAAAGATTGAGGAGCCTACCAAGTGGGTCAACCCCATTGTTATTGTAGAGAATAAAGGCAAATTAAGATTATGCCTAGATCCACGAGACCTCAATACAGCAGTCATGAGAGAACATTATCAGCTTCCAACTGTTGAGGAAATAACTTGCAGATTATCAACAGCCAAGTACTTCACGGTTTTGGATGCAAGCTCAGGTTTCTGGCAACTGAAACTGGATGAAGCCAGCTCTCTCCTTTGTACTTTCAACACTCCTTTTGGCCGTTACCGCTTCCTAAGGCTCGCCTTCGGGATTAACTCCGCTCCAGAGGTGTTTCACAGGACGGTGAAACAACTGTTTGAAGGCATTGAAGGCGTTGAAACGTACATTGACGATATACTGATTTGGGGGGAGACAATCGAGCAACATGACAACAGACTGAGACAAGTGCTAGAAATAGCCAGAGCAAAGAACTTTAAGTTGAACAAAGCAAAGTGCAAAGTTGGTCTTGAAGAAATTAAATACTTAGGCCACATCTTCTCAAAAGACGGTTTGAAACCAGATCAGAGTAAAATTGAAGCTGTGGTCAAGATGCCAACTCCAGAATGCAAAAAAGATGTTGAGCGATTTTTGGGTATGGTAACTTACCTTGCAAAGTTTATCCCAAATATGTCAGAACACACTGAACCTCTACGCATTCTAACCAGAGATGACGTTGCATGGGACTGGAATGAAGAGCATCAGGATACGTTCACCAAGCTGAAAACAATACTGACTGAAGCGCCATTGCTCAGGTACTATGATGTGAAACTACCAGTAACACTGTCAGTAGATGCGTCCAAAAGTGGACTTGGTGCAGTTTTACTGCAAGAGAATAAGCCAGTAGCCTATGCTTCACGTGCATTGACTGAAACGGAACAGCGCTACGCGCAAATAGAAAAAGAAATAGTATTCGGAGCTGAGCGCTTTCACCAGTACATATATGGAAGAGAAGTGGATGTTCAATCTGACCATAAACCACTGGAAGCTATAATGAAAAGCCACTGAGCAGCGCACCAGCCAGAATACAAAGACTATTGTTGAGACTTCAAAAGTACCAAGTGAATGTGCAGTACAAGCCAGGAAAAGAGATGTATATTGCAGATGCATTATCTAGAGCTTATCTGCCAGTGACAAACTCACCTGACAAAGACATTGAAGCGCAAGTGCACATGGTAATGTCCAACTTACCTGTGTCAAACGAAAAGCTGCAACTGTTCAAAATAGAAACAGCAAAAGATGCTTCCTTAACTAAACTTTCCAAAACAGTACTACAAGGTTGGCCAGTGACAAAAAGGCAAGTTGTGAAAGACATTCAAGCTTATTGGAACTACAGAGAAGAAATATCCTTTGTTGAAGGGATTCTGTTGAAAGGCGAAAGACTGATAGTTCCGGTATCTTTAAGAGAGGACATGCTAAAACTTATTCACGAGGGACACTTGGGTATTGAAAGCTGCAGGCGCAGAGCGAGAGAAGTACTCTTTTGGCCTGGCATGTCTCAAAGTATTACTGACCTAGTGAGCAGTTGTGATGTGTGCAGTACATATCAGAAACGACTAAGCAAAGAGCCATTACATCCACACAGTGTTCCGGAAAGGCCTTGGCAAAAGATAGGCGTCGACCTATTCACATTTGACCAGCAGGAATACTTAATCTTAGTGGACTACTACTCAAAGTTTGTTGAAGTGGAGTGGTTAAAATCAGACACAAGAAGTGCAACTGTCATCACACATCTGAAATCCCAATTTGCTAGATATGGTATTCCTGAAATTGTAATTTCAGATAATGGACCACAGTTTAGCTCAAGGGAATTCCAGACGTTTGCACACGAGTGGGACTTTATTCACAAAACATCGAGCCCCCATCATGCACAGTCTAATGGAATGGCAGAACGAGGAGTGCAGACTGTCAAACTTCTGCTTAAAAAGGCCAAAGCAGATGGAAAAGATCCATATTTGGCAATGCTCAATCTGAGGAGTACACCATTTGAGGACATCGGAAGATCACCAGCTCAACTGTTAATGGGACGTCGCGTGAGGACCAAGCTCCCGACACCTTCATGCATGTTGGATCCCAAAACAGTCACTACCGGAGTACAGCGGATGCTACAGGCGAGACAAGTGAAACAAAAGGACTACTTTGACAAAGGAGCAAACCATTACAACAACTGCAGGTTGGAAACACTGTGAGATTGTGGCAAGATGGTAAATGGTGTCCAGCTCAGGTTTCAGGAAAGTCTGAGCACCCGAGATCTTACGTAGTTCAGACACCAGATGGACAAACGTACAGAAGAAATCGAAAGTTTTTGATGTTGTCAAAGAATCAAATGTGCTAAATGATGAGCGAAATGTTACTCAGCAGAATGTAGTTAACAGTGCAGATTCACAGAAAGAACCTGAAATGTATAATCAACCTGTAACTACTGCCGATAATGTCAGCTCAGAAATGCTTCATACAAGAACAGCTAGTGGTCGTGTTGTTAATAGACCTAAAAGGCTAGTTGAGGAGTAGCACATTGTGCCATTTATGTTAAACAGTTCTAAAAAAAAAAAAAAAAAAAAAAAAAACTAAATACATGCTATGCCAGACAGAAATTAAAATAAAAATGCATGTGTTTATTGAAAGCATAAGGTGTAAAAAATAATAATAATAATAACGTCTGCAACCTTTATGTACAGGTCACTGGTTTGGTGACTACTTAAAAAAAAAGGAAGATGTCATGATATGTTTATTATGATGATGTTGATGCTGTTATATGCACTGACCACCAGGCGGCAATAGACAATAAAAGTAAGCAAGATGGCTGAATCGACTCGGTGCGTGCTGTGACTGACTCAAACAAATACATAACAAAACAATATCTAAAACAAAGCCAACTTTAAGATGTTAAAGGATCTGTATCCTGCTATTTTAGCCATTCCAAAGTAAAGTATAGGCATTTATATGATATATTGTACCTCTATCACTATGGAGTACTCATTTTTGAGAGAAATATATTTTGGGGGGATATTTTCCAAACCCGGAAGACAAGACGCTTCGATTCAGTTAACTCCGCCCCTCTCTCCGCTCATTCCACATTTACAGTATTATAAATATCGCTGCAAAAAGTGAAGTTACTTCATAATGCAGTTATAAGGAGTTGACATGTGCAACACAGTTTCATAAATGGCTAACACACATGCTAACACACACGCTAACACACATGCTAACACACACGCTAACACACACGCTAACACACGCGCTAACACGTGTTTTGATTGACTCACCACTCCGCCTGGCCTCCCATCGGGTTATGGTCGCGTTGGTTATAAAAGTGAATCCACTTTAATTCTGGCCGAGGTTCTCCAAGCATCCATCAGGTTGGTTGATAAAGTCGTTGAATCCCAGAAAGAAATTCCAACTTCTGGCGAGTGCACTCTTCTTTAGGAAGGTTGAATAGTCCTGTTCCTCTCGTAGCCAAACGCGAACCTGTGACATTATCGTTGGGTAAGAAAAAAGAACAGGCGTGTCCAGAGTAGGTTAGAAAGAGCTCAGTCTTCACAAACAACACTTCTGCTCGGATCCATGGATCCTCCGGCCGGGGAGCGTTTGTTTAGCCTCCTGGGACAGCACAGACGCATCGGAGAGCTTTTTTTTTCTTTTTCTATTCTTTTTTCTTTATTTCTCTCTTACAACAACAAAAATGAAAAAGCTGTTTTATAAATTAAAACCAGGCCGTAAGGCATTACATTACAGACGTCGAGCACTTCCGTTCCTTTGTGACGACACAACTGAACAGCTCAGTGGTTTACCAGGAGAGGGCGGAGCAGCTGCTCAGAGAGCAGGATTCAGGAGGATTACTGAGAACTGTGTGAATGAAGCCAAAAACCGCTCTGGGGTGTTTTGAGAAGGAAATAGCAAAACAGCATGGTTAAAAGCTCCAAAGTGTCGATTTTGCATGATATAGGACCTTTAAGTTTGGAAAAAGTTTAAAGTTAAGAAGTTAAAATAATGAAATGCATAGTAACAATCGGCGATTAGACATAAACATATCGCTGCTGTGAAAGGTTTTTCACATAAATCAGACTCTTAACCTCATTTAGACCCAAATGACCATTTAACTGTTTGTTGTTTTAACCTCGTCCCGTCTGCCCCCTCGTCGTCTGTCCCACCTGAAGCATCATGGCATTTAGGTCTTTTAAAGTTGATTTCCAATATGGTATAATAGGCAGGCCCAACAGCATCAAAACATTTCTTTCCCTGATTTCGAACCTTTATTTGTTGGATTCCGATAGAACCTGAACACCAGACTGATACGGTTTAAGGTCACAGGAAGAGAAGACTGAAACGATTTGATGAAAAGAATGGAGTCCAAAGTCAACATTTGCTCAGGTTTATGGGTAAACGTTGGTCTTACAGCAGAAGGTTCAAACACACATTTCTACATTTAGGTTTTTCCCCCGTGGACTAAAGAAAATCAGCTCCGGGCGTTTAGTCGGTTTATTCACTGCAGTTACGGCCGTCACTGGGACAAAGGTTTGATTCACAGAAATGTGTTTTTAGGTAAATGTGTGAAATGTGTGGGTGCGTCCCCGTCCCAAACCTTCACATCGTGGCGAGTGTCGGAAGCAAAATATAATGAATCAAGTTTAGAAAAACAAAAGAGGAGTCCGTAAGTCCATCTGTGGCGCCCGGTGAGCGCCCCGGTGAGCCCCGCCCCGTGACGGTCACCGTGTCACTTTAGCCTCTGCACGATGACGGCGTTCAGCAGGTTGGCCTGTTGCAGAGTCTGGCTCTCGTCGCTCAGCTCTTTGTTTGGGAAAGTCGTCATCAGCACAAACTCCTGCGCCGCCATGACGGGCCGAGCCGCCACCACGAAGCTCCGCAGGTCTGACACCCTGAGGGGGTGAGGGGGAGAGAGAGGGTCATATGGGGATAATCGGTGATGAAGTCTCATCTGACAGATCAACACAAACAAACTTATTTTACTTTATCTTAATACATTGTACCAAATAATTCAGTACTATGTAATCTAGTACTAACACAACAGTAATATGTATATTTGTCTTTGGAGGAACATAATGTAACGAGACATATAAGCCTTAGGGTTAGAGTTATGTCTTATTACATTATGTTCCTCCAAACTACAAAAACATGATTCCATTGTGTATGTAACACATATGTACATGTTGTTCCATAGAACATTATATTATACTAATGTGGCAGGTACAATGTAGAAGAATTTATTTATAAAGCACCTTTCACAGACGCAGTCACAAAGCGTTTTACATGAGACAATTATACATTTACCCCAAACTCGCCTGTTCCTGTGTTCAGACTGTGGAACATTTAGCAAAGCCGTACTTTAGAAGGCCTTGTGTTCGCTGTGGACATTTGCAGCCGTACTTTAAAGGCCTGTGTTCACAGCCCGTGGAACATTTAGCAAAGCTGTACTTAAAAGGCCTGTGTCAGCCTGTGGAACATTTAGCAAAGCCGTACTTTAGAAGGCCTGTTCCTGTGTTCAGCCTGTGGAACATTTAGCAAAGCTGTACTTTAGAAAGGCCTAGTTCAGCCTGTGGAACATTTAGCAGCTGTCTTTAGAAAGGCCTGTTCAGCCTGGAACATTTAGCAAAGCGTACTTTTAGAAAGGCCTGTTCTGTGTTCAGCCTGTGGAACATTTAGCAAAGCTGTACTTTAGAAAGGCCTGTCCTGGTTCACCCCGTGGAACATTTAGCAAAGCCGTACTTTAGAAAGGCCTGTTCCTGTGTTCAGCCTGTGGAACATTTAGCAAAGCGTACTTTAGAAAGGCCTGTTCCTGTGTTCAGCCTGTGGAACATTTAGCAAAGCCGTACTTAGAAAGGCCTGTGTTCAGCCTGTGGAACATTTAGCAAAGCCGTACTTTAGAAAGGCCTGTTCCTGTGTTCAGCCTGTGGAACATTTAGGCAAATGCCTGGTTCACGTCTTTAGAAAGGCCTGTTCCCTGAGTTCAGCCGTGGAACATTTAGCAAAGCCGTACTTAGAAAGGCCTGTTCCTGTGTTCAGCCCGTGGAACATTTAGCAAAGCCGTACTTTAGAAAGGCCTGTTCCTGTGTTCAGCCTGTGGAACATTAGGCAAAGCGTACTTTAGAAAGGCCTGTGTTCAGCCCCCGTTGAACATTTAGCAAAGCCGTACTTTAGAAAGGCCTGTTCCTGTGTTCAGCCTGTGGAACATTTAGCAAAGCCGTACTTTAGAAAGGCCTGTTCCTGTGTTCAGCCTGTGGAACATTTAGCAAAGCCGTACTTTAGAAAGGCTGTTCCTGTGTTCAGCCTGTGGAACATTTAGCAAAGCCGTACTTTAGAAAGGCCTGTTCCTGTGTTCAGCCGTGGAACATTTAGCAAAGCCGTACTTTAGAAGGCCCGGTTCAGCCCGTGGAACATTTAGCAAAGCCGTACTTTAGAAAGGCCTGTGTTCAGCCTGTGGAACATTTAGCAAAGCTGTACTTTAGAAAGGCCTGTTCCTGAGTTCACCCCGTGGAACATTTAGCAAAGCCGTACTTTAGAAAGGCCTGTCCTGTGTTCAGCCTGTGGAACATTTAGCAAAGCCGTACTTTAGAAAGGCCTGTTCCTGTGTTCAGCCTGTGGAACATTTAGCAAAGCCGTACTTTAGAAAGCCTGTTCCTGTGTTCAGCCCGTGGAACATTTAGCAAAGCCGTACTTTAGAAAGGCCTTTCCGTGTTCAGCCCGTGGAACATTTAGCAAAGCCGTACTTTAGAAAGGCCTGTTCCTGAGTTCAGACCTGTGTGAACATTTAGCAAAGCCGTACTTTAGAAAGGCCTGTTTCCTGAGTTTCAGCCGTGGAACATTTAGCAAAGCCGTACTTTAGAAAGGCCTGTTCCTGTGTTCAGGCTGGTGGAACATTTAGCAAAGCCGTACTTTAGAAAGGGTCCTGTTGTTTCAGCCTGTGGAACATTTAGCAAGCCGTACTTTAGAAAGGCCTGTGTTCAGCCTGTGGAACATTTAGCAAAGCCGTACTTTAGAAAGGCCTGTTCCGTGTTCAGCCGTGGAACATTTAGCAAAGCCGTACTTTAGAAAGGCCTGTTCCTGGTTCAGCCTGTGGAACATTTAGCAAAGCCGTACTTTAGAAAGGCCTGTTCCGGTTCAGCCCGTGGAACATTTAGCAAAGCCGTACTTTAGAAAGGCCTGTTCCCGTGTTCAGCCTGTGGAACATTTAGCAAAGCCGTACTTTAGAAAGGCCTGGTTCCCTGTGGCTTCAGTTACTTTAGAAAGGCC
Organism: Neogobius melanostomus; assembly: GCA_007210695.1. Lineage (NCBI taxonomy): Eukaryota > Metazoa > Chordata > Actinopteri > Gobiiformes > Gobiidae > Neogobius > Neogobius melanostomus. Next base: position 73,747 of record VHKM01001268.1, on the reverse strand, counting down.
TGTTCCTGTGTTCAGCCTGTGGAACATTTAGCAAAGCCGTACTTTAGAAAGGCCTGGTGTTCAGCCCGTGGAACATTTAGCAAAGCCGTACTTTAGAAAGGCCTGAGTTCAGCCTGTGGAACATTTAGCAAAAGCCGTACTTTAGAAAGGCCTGTTCCTGTGTTCAGCTGTGGAACATTTAGCAAAGCCGTAACTTTAGAAGGCCTGTTCCTGTGTTCAGCCTGTGGACATTTAGCAAGCCGTACTGTTTCTGTGTTCAGCTGTGGAACATTTAGCAAAGCCGTACTTTAGAAAGGCCTGAGTTCAGCCTGTGGAACATTTAGCAAAGCTGTACTTAGAAAGGCCTGTTCCTGTGTTCAGCTGTGGAACATTTAGCAAAGCCGTACTTTAGAAAGGCCTGTGTTCAGCCCGTGGAACATTTAGCAAAGCCGTACTTTAGAAAGGCGCTGTGTTCAGCCGTGGAACATTTAGCAAAGCCGTACTTTAGAAAGGCCTGTTCCTGTGTTCAGCCTGTGGAACATTTAGCAAAGCCGTACTTTAGAAAGGCTGTTCCCGTGTTCAGCCCGTGGAACATTTAGCAAAGCCGTACTTTAGAAAGGCCTGTTCCCGTGTTTCAGTCCCTGTGGAACATTTTAGCAAAGCTGTACTTTAGAAAGGCCTGAGTTCAGCCTGTGGAACATTTAGCAAAGCCGTACTTTAGAAAGGCCTGTTCCTTTTTGTTCAGCATGTGGAACATTTAGCAAGCCGTACGTTTAGAAAGGCCTGTCCTGTGTTCAGCACTGTGAACATTTACGCCAAAGCCGTACTTAGAAGGCCTGTCCCGTTTCACCCGTTCTGGAACATTAGCAAAGTCCAGTACTTTAGAAAGGCTGTTTCCGTGTTAGCCGTGAACATTTGCAAAGCCGTCTTTTAGAAAGGCCTGAGTTTCAGCCTGTGGAACATTTAGCAAAGCTGTACTTTGAAAGCCTGTTCCTGTGTTCAGATGTGGACATTAGCAGCCGTTTTACTTTAGAAAGGCCTGTTCCCGTGTTTCCAAGCCCGTGGAACATTTCACAAAGCCGATACTTAAAAGGCTGTTCCCGTGTTCAGCCCGTGTTGGAACATTTAGCAAAGCCGTACTTTAGAAAGGCTGAGTTCAGCCTTGCTGGAACATTTGCAATCCTGTACTTTAGAAAGGCCTGTTCCTGTGTTCAGGCATGTGGAACATTCTAGCCCAAGCCGTACTTTTAGAAAGGACCTAGTTCCTGTGCTTCAGCTGTGGAACAATTTAGCAAAGCACCGTACTTAGAAAGGCCTGTGTTCAGCCTGTGGAACATTAGCAACGCTGTACTTCTTAGACAAGCCTGAGATTCAAGCAACTGTGAAACATTTAGCAAAGCCGTACTAGGAAAGGTGCCTTGTTCTGTGTTCAGCCTGTGGAAACATTTAGCAAACCGTACTTATGAAAGTCCTGTATCCTCAGTGTTCAGCCTGTGGAAACATTTAGCAAAGCGTACTTTAGAAAGGCCTGAGCTTACAGCCTGTGGAACATTTAGCAAAGCCGTACTTTAGAAAGGCCTGTGTTCAGCCTGTGAACAATTAGCAAAGCCTACTTTAAAAGGCCTTGAGTTCAGCCTGATGGAACAGTTAGCAAAGCCGTACTTAGAAAGGCCTGTTCTTGTGTCACCTTTGTGGAACATTTAGCAAAGCCGTCTTACTCTAGAAAAGGCCTGTTTGTGTTCAGCCTGTGAACATTTAGCCAAAGCCGTACTTTCGCAAAGGCCTGTTCCTAGTCGTTCAGCTGTGGAACATTTATCAAAACCGCTACCTTTTAGGAAAGGCCTGTGTTCAGCCTGTGACACACTTTTAGCAAGCTGCTTACTTTTAGAAGGCCTGTATCCTGTGTTCAGCCTGATGGAAACATTTAGCAAGACCGTTACTTTAGAAAGCACTGTAGTTCAGACCTGTGAACATTTAAAGCAAAGCCGTACTTTAGAAGGCCTGTGTTCAGCTGGGACATTTTAGCAAAGCCGTAATATTCAGAAAAGGCTGTGTTCAGCCTGTGGACATTTAGCATAAGCCGTACTTAGAAAGGCCTGTGTTCAGCCTGTGGAACAATTTCAGCAAAGCTAGTACTTTAGGAAAGGCCTGTGTTCGCCTTTTGTGGAAACATTTACAAAGCCGTACTTTAGAAGGCTGTGCTCAGCCTGTGGACATTTTTAGCAAGCCGTTACTTTAGAAAGGCCTGTTGTTCAGCCTGTGGACATTCTAAGCAAGCCAGTATTAGAAAGGCCTGTGCCTACTAGAAAGGTGTAGCCTGTGCAGAGGTTTGACCTAGAGCCAAGTTCATGATCAGCACAGACTGAAGATGAGTGGACGTTTGTCCTGAGCTTTAGTCCATTAGGCCATATTGTCTTAGCCGCGGGCGCGTGTCCTGTGGGCGTGTCTTACCTGTGGGCGTGTCTTGTGGGCGTGTCCTGTGGGCGTGTCTTACCTGTGGGTGTGGTTGAAGCGCTGCACCAGTCTCCCGCCGTCGGCCAGTCTGATCTGGATGTTGGTGACGGGCGCTGAGGTGTCGAGGCTCACGGCGGCGCCGGCGTCGGCCTCGGCCGCCGCTGGTCCGACTGAGAGGCGGGAACAGGTACCAGCTCCGGGGTCGCACTGGGCACAGAGGAGGAGAGAACACAGAGTTTTATTTTACTGAAATGTTGCAGAATATTTGACCAAAAATAATGGTTAGGTTAACGACACTCATTAAGTCAGGTATGTCCAACATGTTCAACGAACATAAATGCTGCATAACTTAGAGACAAAAAGGGCCACATCTTTACAAAAATATCTGAATTACTGAACAAAAGAATGAATGAGAAAACGTTTCTGGACGTGCATTTAATGTCCAAGTCTTAAATCTGCTGCAAAAATGTTTCCAGGGTAAAACTGGTTTTGGTTTTATTTTACTGAACTTAATCCAATACAAGTTAACAAGAGGTTAGAAAGAGAGTGAACTGCCCTGTTCTTTTTAACGTTCAGGAGGAGAACATGAGGAGCCAGAGCAGGACATTCCCACAGGGGTCTGACCAGGAGGGGGCGCTGTGACACATCTGACATATTCACAAACATCTCTGTGGGACGTCTCTTACTGACCCGGCTTTTTATCGATTCCACTTAATGACATAAGCTTAGATGATGCAATAGGTGCTTTTATTATTATATTATTTAAACTTCCTCATACAAAGCATTTAAATGATTGTAAAATGGTTAAAGCAGAAACAGAGGCAGACACTCGTTTGACTAATTAAAGTCAACAGCCAGAGTTCCTGAGGAGGAGCTGCTCGTTAGTGGACTTTCTCCTTCCTCTGTTTGTATGAACGAGGCTGAAGGACGTCCTGCTGCACCTTCATAAGTGTTTGTAGACTTTAGTTTGTGATGAGTGAGGGGGGGGGGGGTGGATCTGCAGAGGCTCCGCCCCCACAGGTGTGTAATATAACTCTTAACCTGAACTGAGCTCAGTGTGTCCCAGTTTGGCTTTACCCAAATCCAAAAGCATGTTGAAAAAAAGCGTCAAAACCGCGACGGAAACGAGGATGAAAACAGGTTTAGGTAAAGCTGAGCTGGAGGAAAAGAGCAGAGGGTCAGAGCTTAGTGAAGGCGGAGGGACAGAGCTTAGTGAAGGCAGATGGGACAGAGCTTAGTGAAGGCGGAGCTTAGTGAGGCAGAGGGTCAGAGCTTAGTGAAGGCAGAGGGTGGGCTAGTGGGCAGAGGTCAGACTTAGTGAAGGCGAGGGACAGAGCTAGTGAAGGCGGAGCTTAGTGAAGGCAGAGGGACAGAGCTTAGTGAAGGCGGAGCTTAGTGAGGCAGAGGGTCAGGGCTTAGTGAAGGCAGAGGGACAGAGCTTAGTGAAGGCAGAGGGTCAGAGCTTAGTGAAGGCGGAGCTTAGTGAAGGCGGAGGGTCAGAGCTTAGTGAAGGCGGAGGGACAGAGCTTAGTGAAGGCGGAGGGACAGAGCTTAGTGAAGGCGGAGGGACAGAGCTTAGTGAAGGCAGAGGGACAGAGCTTAGTGAAGGCAGAGGGACAGAGCTTAGTGAAGGCAGAGGGACAGAGCTAGTGAAGGCAGAGGGACAGGGCTTAGTGAAGGCAGAGGGACAGAGCTTAGTGAAGGCAGAGGGTCAGAGCTTAGTGAAGGCGGAGCTTAGTGAAGGCGGAGGGTCAGAGCTTAGTGAAGGCAGAGGGACAGAGCTTAGTGAAGGCGGAGCTTAGTGAAGGCGGAGGGACAGGCTTAGTGAAGGCGGAGCTTAGTGAAGGCGGAGCTTAGTGAAGGCAGAGGGTCAGAGCTTAGTGAAGGGTCAGAGCTTAGTGAAGGCGGAGCTTAGTGAAGGCAGAGGGTCAGAGCTTAGTGAAGGCGGAGCTTAGTGAAGGCAGAGGGTCAGAGCTTAGTGAAGGCGGAGCTTAGTGAAGGCGGAGGGACAGGGCTTAGTGAAGGCGGAGCTTAGTGAAGGCAGAGGGTCAGAGCTTAGTGAAGGCGGAGCTTAGTGAAGGCGGAGGGACAGGGCTTAGTGAAGGCGGAGCTTAGTGAAGGCAGAGGGACAGAGCTTAGTGAAGGCGGAGCTTAGTGAAGGCAGAGGGTCAGAGCTTAGTGAAGGCAGAGGGTCAGAGCTTAGTGAAGGCGGAGCTTAGTGAAGGCGGAGGGACAGGCTTAGTGAAGGCGGAGCTTAGTGAAGGCGGAGCTTAGTGAAGGCAGAGGGACAGAGCTTAGTTTTTTTTTTTTTTTTTTTTTTGTTTTTTTTTTTTTATTTAAACAATTTCAAAGTACAACATCTCGTCGAGGTACAAAATGCGAGAAAAGTACAAGTAAAACAGATTTAGGGACTGTACAGAAATGCAAGGCACGAAATTAAAAACATTGGAGCATTAGTGTCAATTTTAAAATAAAAGGTATTTGGACATGTCGGAAACTATTTTCTTAGTAGAGCTGGATTTGATATGTCTTAACGAGGAAAAATACAATTTGAATTCATTCATAAAGTGATTGAAACAGGGGTGAGTGTCTCTCCATTTACAACAATGTATGTGGTATTTTGCAAGAAGAAAAACAATATTAATAATCTCGGACACAGAATTTTCTAAACCTTCAAAAAAATATAAAATATATTCACTTTTAAAATTGGGATATCCAAGATTTTAAGAGATAGCCAATCTCTAATATCACTCCAGAAACCACCCGTTACTGGACACAAAAAGAACAGATGCTCTAAGGTTTCTTCAGGAAAATCACAGAAGGCACAACTGGCCAAGTCAAATTTAAATCTCTTATGAAGAAACACTGAGACAGGATAAATCCTATGGGAGATTTTAAAATGTGTCTCTTTAACTTTGGGTGGAATCGGCCATTTGACATATTTAGAGAAGGCCAAAATCCTGGACCTATCAATTGATGTATTTCTGTTGAAATCATGAAATAGTTTGAGTTTAAAAGCATCTGTAACAAACCTATTAGTGCATTTCTTGTCTTCCAGTTTATTACCATCAATTAATAAACTTGGTAGAGCTGGAGTAACATTTGAGTGGGCCAAAGTGTTCTGGATCAGCTGTATCAGCGCTGCAGGCACAGCTTTACAGATTTTTTGATAATTTCTAGAGGTAGAATTGACATTAAACCGGTTCATAAAACTGTTGTAATCCAATAAAACACCATTGGTATCCATTATATCTGTTACAAATAAGATCCCCGTATTAAACCATTCTACATTAAATATTGATTTTTGGTTAATAAGTATTGACCTGTTATTCCACAGTAAAGAACTGTGAGGAGTAAATTATGTGAGAACACAATTTTCCAAAAAAGCAATATTGCTTATGAAATTGAGACAGGGCGAATGGAATTTTTGTTAGTTCAAAATCACAACTTAGAAAAAAGTCTAAACCACCAAATTTTTCAAAGATTGCCCTAGGAATGTGAAACCACATGGAGTTGGGTAGGGCTAAATAGGTTTTCAACCACGTGATCCTAAATGAACCAATTAACGCTTCAAAATCTAAGGCTTTAACACCACCATTCTTGTATTCTTTTACTAATTGAGATTTTTTTAAATAGTGTGTCTTATTTCTCCATATGAACTGAAAAATCACAGAATTGGCTTTTTTTATATTATTGTTTGAGTAAACAAAGAATGGCAGGGATAAATTAACTTTGAAACACCCTCTGCTTTGGATAAGAGAACTCTTCCGAATATTGTAAGGTCTCTGGTCAGCCAGCGACTCAGAGATTTTTTCATATCAATTATGCGTTTCCCGATATTGATCTCTTGCATCCTCTCAACGTCTTTAGAAATTGTTAACCCCAGATATTTCACCTCAGACTGGACTTTTATGGAGCATATAGAGCTGTCGGTGCATGTATGGATTGGAAGCAATTCACATTTGTTAATGTTAAGAGACAGACCTGATGCATCTGAAAAGGCACGAATCAATTTAGAGCTATGTCAACCATGGTTTTATCCTTTAAAAAAACTGCAGTATCATCTGCAAATTGACTAATTTTGAATTCTTTATCAAAGATTTTGACACCTTGTAGATATAATTATTAATTATTGCTAAGGTAAGCAACTGGGTGGTCAGAATAAACAATTTGGGAGAAATAGGGCATCCTTGCCGGATCCCTCTTGACATTTTGAAACTAGGAGTCATATCAGATCCTAAGGAGACATAACTACTTATATCTGTATAGACATTTTAATTATATTACGGAAATTTTCACCAAAACCCATAAATGTTAACGTTTTAGCAATGAAGCAGTGCTCTAGCGAATCAAATGCTTTATAAAAGTCTAGGAATAGTATTAGACTATCATTTTCAATAAAATCACTGTAATCTAACATGTCAAGAATCAGTCTGGTATGAAAATGAATATTCCTTCCCTTAATAAAGGCAGATTGACATTCGTTGATGACATCAGACAAACCACCATTTAGGCGATTGGCAAATACTAGAGCTAACAATTTATAATCAGTACATAGAAGGGTTATAGGCCTCCAGTTATCAAGGAAAAGTGGATCCTTGCCAACCTTTGGGATCAACGTAATGAGACCTCGTTTCATAGTTGGAGAGAGATTATGCGTTGAGATACATTCAACCAGTGCTTCAAATAACATTAGACGAATGTCCTTCCAAAGAAATCATAAAACTCGACAGTTAATCCGTCTAAACCTGGGTGATTTGCCCTTAGCCATTTGACTAATTGCAGTATCTAACTCTTCAATTACCAATTCATCTTCCATGTTCTTCATAAACTCATCACTAACTGTCTCGCCAAAGTCCTTAATTGAATCAAAGAAGGATTTGGAATTTAACTCAGAAAAACTGGAGCAATATAGGTTACTATAAAAGGTTCTAATTGCCCTGTTTATATCTTCCTGATTATCAGTGACAATACCGTTAATGTTAAGTTTAGATATTTTCTTTTTAGATTGTCTGTGTTTCTCAGACTGAAAAAATAATTAGAGTTTTTTTCGCCTTCCTCAATCCAGCGAGCTCTGGAACGAACAAAGGCGCCTCGAGCTTTATCTATAAAAATATTATCTAGCTGGCTCTTAAGAGTGTCTAATTGGGCTTTTTCATCAGGAGTTAACACAGATTTCATACATAATCATTAATAGAGCTTATAATTGCATTTGTTTTTTCCCTATTTTGTCGAGAGGCGAGTTTTCCAACTTTTATTGCAATGTCTCGAACTTTGAATTTAAACCATTCCCATCTATTTAAGGGTGTAGAGTCTAAAGATGTTGTTTCGACAATCAGATTTTTTACTTCTTACAAAAATGTTCATTGTGCAACAGGTTGCCATTGAACTTCCACATTGATTTAGATGGTGGCTTCTTATTTTTTAAAGCAAGAACCAGGGTCACCGCACAGTGATCAGTTAGTGGAGAAATTGAGATTTCACATTGAGAAATGTTATCAATCCAGTTATGTGGAATAAGCCAGTAGTCTAGCCTGGAGCATTGACCATTATTTGACGCATTAAACCAAGTGTATTGCCTCGCACCGCTGTTTCTTATCCTCCAACAATCAACCAAGTTAGTATTTGAAACCAATGTTGTAAAAGTGTCATTGGGAGTGAAATACTGCCCCCTAGTGGGGAGACAATCATTTAAATTGTCAGGAACCAAATTAAAATCCCCCCTATAATCACCTGTTCACAACAATACATCGCCTTCCATTGCGTGATTTTCTCACACAGATTTTTGTAGAATATCTTATTAATTGCTCTGCTATTGTAACCGTAGACACATACCAAGATAATTTTAACATCGTCGGCATCAACAACGACCATCAACCAATGACCATTTGAATCACCTTTATGATCCAACACTGAACCCAAAAAATCTCGAAAATAAAATCATTACCCCAGCTGAATGAGACGTCCCATGACTGAAGTAGACGGAGTCCCCCCATTGATTTTTCCAAAACTGCGTGTCTTCACTTTCCGAATGGGTCTCTTGCAGGAAAATACAGTTCGCTTTTTGCTCCTTGCAAAAAAGAAAAACAGCCTTACGTTTAATGTTATTCTTCAGTCCCCTCGCATTTAACGATAACAAAGACAGCATCAAAAAAGTAAAATAGAACTAGTACAGTCCGTCAGTTCCAAATGCGCACACGTAAAAGAAAGATGCGCAGGAATGAGTAAACATATAGCCACTGAACTTTGTGGTATATTGCAATAACACCATCGAGAACGGAAAATAACGTATTCTGTGAACAGTACTTTTGAAAGGAGAAAAAGAAGTTAGTCTGTAGGGTACACACGTTTGTTGTCAATCAGCGCGTAGCCTTCTTTGAGATACGCGCGTTTCCCCTTCCTTTTCGCTTCTTGCACCAGTGGATACAGCTTTTCACGGGCGATTCGGTCCTCCTTGGAAAAAGTCTTGCTTGAAGATAATGTGAAGATCCTTGCAAACCTTCGCGTCACGCCATTTGCTCCACACATCCTCTTTCACGGTTCTCATGCCAAACTGCAGGATGATAGCTCTGGGTCGACCAGTGGACGTGGCAGGGCTCTCTTTTATTCCAAGGCCTGTGTACGGTGTCAACAGTGGAGCGCAGCTGATCTACAGACATAGGAAGGATCCTCGTCAAAATCCCGATTACCATCTCCCGCGTGTTCTCACCATCCTTCTCAGGCAAGCCGAGGAGCCTCAGATTCCACCGTCTCTTGTAGCGAGCATGCTCTTCACAAGCGCTTTTCAGGCTTGCATTTTCTTTTTTAAGAAGGTTAACCTCGACTTGGAGCTTGGCAATGTCGGTTTTGTTCTTTTCAATGGCAGCTGAATTTTCCTCAATCTTCTTTTCAAAAAGCATAAAGCGCTGAGTTTGGTCATCCATTTTCTGGGTCAGCACAATAACCGCTTGGAGGACGGCATTGACCGTGTCTTCTCTTGCTTGGCCATCTTGAGACTTCGCAATACTTCTTTAGCTTTCTTCTTCTTGACCGGAGTGACGTCCCAGTTCACACCTTCATTTGACAACATCTTGTCTTTGTCAGACAAAGTGTCGTCTACTTCAATCTCTTCACCATCATCATTGCAGCTTTCAGGAAGCGCGGGCAAGTAATCGTGGTCGGACATGTTTGCTAGCCGTTTTCAAAAAAAGTGAAAAGGTGTATCAAGCTTATTCCTCGGATGAAATTGCAGAACAACAGTAAAGGGGGAAAAGTATGAGAAAAAGTGGCTTATTGCAAACTATTGGGTTAATAAATTTGGCTAAAAATGAATCGGATTACAGAGCCTGCTACAAGCAACCGCCACTCACTCCGCCATCTTGGAACCTCTCCGGGACAGAGCTTAGTGAAGGCAGAGGGACAGAGCTTAGTGAAGGCGGAGCTTAGTGAGGCAGAGGACAGAGCTTAGTGAAGGCGGAGCTTAGTGAAGGCAGAGGGTCAGAGCTTAGTGAAGGCAGAGGACAGAGCTTAGTGAAGGCGAGCTTAGTGAAGGCGGAGCTTAGTGAAGGCAGAGGGCAGAGCTTATGAAGGCGGAGCTTAGTGAAGCGGAGGGTCAGAGCTTAGTGAAGCGAGCTTAGTGAAGGCAGAGGTCAGAGCTTAGTGAAGGCGGAGCTAGTGAAGGCGGAGGGTCAGAGCTTAGTGAAGGCGGAGCTTAGTGAAGGCAGAGGTCAGAGCTTAGTGAAGGCGGAGCTTAGTGAAGGCGGAGGGTCAGAGCTTAGTGAAGGCGGAGAGCTTAGTGAAGCCGGAGAGGACAGGGCTTAGTGAAGGCGGAGCTTAGTGCAAAGGCGGAGGGTCAGAGGCTTAGTGAAGGCAGAGGGCAGAGCTTAGTGAAGGCAGAGGTCAGAGCTTAGTGAAGGCGGAGCTTAGTGAAGGCGGAGGGACAGGGCTTAGTGAAGGCGGAGCTTAGTGAAGGCAGAGGGTCAGAGCTTAGTGAAGGCAGAGGGTCAGAGCTTAGTGAAGGCGGAGCTTAGTGAAGGCAGAGGACAGGGCTTAGTGAAGGCGGAGCTTAGTGAAGGCGGAGGGTCAGAGCTTAGTGAAGGCGGAGCTTAGTGAGCGAGGACAAGCAGTGAAGGCAGAGGGACAGGCTTAGTGAAGGCGAGCTAGTGAAGGCGGAGCTTAGTGAAGGCAGAGGGACAGAGCTTAGTGAAGGCGGAGCTTAGTGAAGCAGAGACAGGGCTATGAAGGCAGAGGTCAGAGCTTAGTGAAGGCGGAGCTTAGTGAAGGCAGAGGGACGGGCTAGGGCTTAGGAAGCAGAGGGTCAGAGCTTAGTGAAGGCAGAGGGTCAGAGCTTATGAAAGGCGGAGCTTAGTGAAGGCAGAGGGACAGGGCTTAGTGAAGGCGGAGCTTAGTGAAGGCGGAGGGTCAGAGCTTAGTGAAGGCGGAGCTTAGTGAAGGCGGAGGGAACAGAGCTTAGTGAAGGCAGAGGGACAGGGCTTAGTGAAGGCGGAGCTTAGTGAAGGCGGAGCTTAGTGAAGGCAGAGGGACAGAGCTTAGTGAAGGCGGAGCTTAGTGAAGGCAGAGGGACAGGGCTTAGTGAAGGCGGAGCTTAGTGAAGGCGGAGGGTCAGAGCTTAGTGAAGGCGGAGGGTCAGAGCTTATGAAGGCGGAGCTTAGTGAAGGCAGAGGGACAGAGCTTAGTGAAGGCAGAGGACAGGCTTAGTGAAGGCGGAGCTTAGTGAAGGCGGAGGGGTCAGAAGCCTTAGTGAAGGCGGAGCTTAGTGAAGGCCGAGAGGGACAGAGCTTAGTGAAGGCAGAGGGACAGGCTTAGTGAAGGGCGGAGCTTAGTGAAGGCGGAGCTTAGTGAAGGCAGAGGGACAGAGCTTAGTGAGGCGAAGGTAGTGAAGGCGGAGCTTAGTGAAGGCAGGGGGACAGAGCTTAGTGGAAGGCGGAGCTTAGTGAAGGCGGGGCAGGGCTTAGGAGGCGAGCTTAGTGAAGGCGGGGTCAGCTTAGTGAAGGCGGAGGGGACAGAGCTTAGTGAAGGCGGAGCTTAGTGAAGGCGGAGCTTAGTGAAGGCAGAGGGACAGAGCTTAGTGAAGGCGGAGCTTAGTGAAGGCGGAGGGTCAGAGCTTAGTGAAGGCGGAGCTTAGTGAAGGCGGAGGGACAGGCTTAGTGAAGGCGGAGCTTAGTGAAGGCGGAGGGTCAGAGCTTAGTGAAGGCGGAGCTTAGTGAAGGCGGAGCTTAGTGAAGGCGGAGCTTAGTGAAGGCGGAGGGTCAGAGCTTAGTGAAGGCGGAGCTTAGTGAAGGCGGAGGGTCAGAGCTTAGTGAAGGCAGAGGGTCAGAGCTTAGTGAAGGCGGAGCTTAGTGAAGGCGGAGCTTAGTGAAGGCAGAGGGTCAGAGCTTAGTGAAGGCGAGCTTAGAAGGGTCAGAGTAGGAAGGCGGAGCTTAGTGAAGGCGAGGGTCAGAGCTTAGTGAAGGCGGAGCTTAGTGAAAGGCAGAGGGTCAGAGCTTAGTGAAGCGGAGCTTAGTGAAGGCGAGGGTCAGAGCTTAGTGAAGGCGGAGCTTAGTGAAGGCGGAGGCTTAGTGAAGGGAGCTTAGTGAAGGCAGAGGGTCAGAGCTTAGTGAAGGCGGAGGCTTAGGTGGAAGGGCAGAGGGACAGAGCTTAGTGGAAGGCGGAAGCTTAGTGAAGGCAAGAGGTCAGAAGCTTAGGAGGCGGAGCTAGTGAAGGCAGAGGTCGAGCTTAGTGAAGGCGGAGCAGCTTAGTGAAGAGCGGGGAGACAGGCTTAGTGAAGGCGGAGCTTAGTGAAAGGCGGAGGCAGAAGCTTAGTGAAGCGGAGCTTAGTGAAGGGACGAGGGTCAGAGCTTAGGAAGGCGGAGGGCTTAGTGAAGGCGGAGGTCCAAGGCTTTAGTGAAGGCGGGAGCTTAGGTTAGGCGGAGCTTAGTTGAAGGAGAGGCGTCAAGCTTAGTGAAGCGGAGCTTAGTGAAGGTCAGAGCTTAGTGAAAGGCGGAAGCTGTAGTGAAGGGTCAGAGCTTAGTGAAGGCGAGCTTAGTGAAGGGTCAGAGCTTAGTTGGAAGGCGGAGCTTATGAAAGGGTCAGAGCTTAGTGAAGGCGAGCTAGTGAAGGCAGAGGGTTCAGAGCTAAGTGAAAGGCGGAGCTTAGTGAAGCAGATGGTCAGAGCTTAGTGAAGGCGGAGCTTAGTGAAGGCGGAGGGTCAGAGCTTAGTGAAGGCGGAGGCTTTGTGATAGGGCAGAGGGGACAGAGCTAGTGAAGCGGGCTTAGTGAAGGCGCGGAGGGTCAGAGCTTAGTGAAGGAGAGGGTCAGAGGCTTAGTGAAGGCGGAGCTTAGTGAAGCGGAGGGCAGGGCTTCTTGTGAAGGCGGAGGCTTAGTGAAGGCGGAGGGTAGAGCTTAGTGAAGGCGGAGCTTAGTGAAGGGCAGAGACAGAGCTTATGTGAAGGCGGGAGCTTAGTGAAGGCGGCGAGGTCAGAGCTTTAGTTGAAGGCAGAGGGACAGGAGGCTATGAAGGCGAGGACAGAGACTTGTGAAGGCAGAGGACTATGGGCTTTATGAAGGCGAGCTTATGTGAATGCAGAGGACAAGAGCTTGCTGAAGGCATGGAGGGACAGAGCTAGTGAAGGCAGAGGGCAGAGCTAGTGAAGCGGAGCTTAGTGAAGGCGGAGGTCAGAGCTTAGTGAAGGGAGTTAGTGAAGGCAGAGGGTCAGAGCTAGTGAAGGCGGGCTTAGTGAGTCAGAGGACAGAGCTTAGTGAAGCAGAGGACAAGAGCTAGGAAGGCAAGAGACAGGGCTTAGTGAAGGCGGAGCTTAGTGAAGGCAGAGGGTCAGAGCTTAGTGACGGAGCCTTAGTGAAGGAGAGGTTCAGAGCTTAGTGAAGGCGGATGCTTAGTGAAGGCAGGAGGGTCAGAGCTTAGTGAAGGCAGAGGACAGAGCTAGTAAGGCGGAAGACAGAGCTTAGTGAAGCGGTAAAGGACAAGTTAAATGAACGGAAGGACAAGAGCTTTGAAGGCAGAGGACAGAGCTTAGTGAAGGGCAGAGGGACCAGAGCTAGTGAAGGCGGAGGGACAGAGCTTAGTTGAAGCGGAAGGACAGAGCTTAAGTGAAGGCAGAGAACAGAGCGTTAGGTGAAGGCGGAGGGACAAAGCTTAGTGAAGCGGAGCTTAGTAGCGGGGGGTCAGAGCTTATAAGAAGCGAGCTTAGTGAAGCAGAGGGCAGAGCTTAGTGAAGGGAGCTTAGTTGGAGCAGAGGACAGAGGCTTAGTGAAGGCGGAGGGACAGAGCTTGGAGCAGCCGCGCGAGCTAGTGAATGAGCAGGACAGGGGCTTAGTGAACGGAGTAGTGAAGGCAGAGGGAACAGAGCTTATGTGAGCGGAGGACAGAAGCTTAATGAAGGCAGGGGACAGAGCTTAGTGAAGCGAGGGACAAGCTTAGGAAGGCAGAGGGGACAGGTTAGTGAAGGCGGGAGGCAGAGCTTTAGTGAAGCGGAGCTTAGTGAAGCGGGGAGCTAGTGAAGCGAGGGTCAGAGCTTAGTGAAGGCAGAGGACAGAGCTTAGTGAAGCAGAGGGACAGAGCTTAGTGAAGGCGGAGGGCTTATGAAGGCGGAGGCTTAGTGAAGCGGAGGTCAGAGCTTTAGTGAAGGCGAGGCTTAGTGAAGGCGGAGCTAGTGAGGCAGAGACAGAGCTTATTAAAAGGCGGAAGGACAGAGCTTAGGGAAGCAGAGGGACAGAGCTTATGAGGCGGAGCTTAGTGGAAGGCGGGGGGTCAGAGCTTAGTGAAGGCGGAGCTTAGTGAAGGCCCAGAGGGACAGAGCTTAGTGAAGGGCGGAGCTTAGTAAGGCAGAGGACAGGCTTAGGGAAGGCGGAGCTTAGTGAAGGCATAGGACCCAGAGCCTTATGAAGGCGGAGCGTATGAAGCAGAGGACAGAGCTTAGTGAAGCGGAGCTTAGTGAAGGCGGAGGGACAGACGCTTAGTGAAGGCAGAGGGACAGGGCTATGAAGGAGAGAGCTTAGTGAAGGCGGAGCTCTAGTGAAGGCAGCAGGGACCAGAGCTTAGTGAAGGCGGAGCTTAGTGAAGGCAAGGGACAGAGGTTAGTGAAGCGGAGTTAGTGAAGGGGAGGGTCAGAGCTTAGTTGAAGGCGGAGCTTAGTGAAGGCGGAGCTAGTAAAGGCAGAGGGACAGACTTAGTGAAGGCGAGCTTAGTGAAGGCGGAGCTTAGTAAGGCAGAGGTCAGAGCTTAAGTGAAGTCGGAGGGACAGCTTAGTGAGCGGAGCCTTAGTGAAAGCGGAGGGTCCAGAGCTTATGCTGAAGGCAGGAGCTTAGGTGAAGGCAGGGGACCAGAGCTTAGTGAAGGCGAGAGCTTTAGTGAAGCGGAGGGTCAGAGCTTAGTTGAGCGAAGCTTAGTGAAGCAGAGGTCCAGAGCTTTAGTGAAGGCGGAGGGCCGAGTTAGTGAAGGCGGAGCTTAGTGAAGGCAGAGTGTCAGAGCTTAGTGAAGGGGAGGCTTAAGTGAAGGAGGGTCAGAGCTTAGTGAAGGCGGAGTTAGTTGAAGGAGAGGTCAGATGCCAGTGGAAGCGGAGCTTAGTGAAGCGGGAGCTTATAGTGAAGGCGAGGGTCAGAGGCTTAGGAAGGCAGGAGCTATGAAGCAGAGGGTGCAGAGCTTAGTGAAGGCGGAGGGTCAGAGCTTTATGAAGGCGGAGCTTAGTGAAGGCGGAGGGTCAGAGCTTGAGTGAAGCCGGAGCTTAGTTGAAGGGAGGTCACGAAGCTTAGTGCAAGGGTCGAGAGCTAGTGAAGGACGCGAGCTTAGTGAAGGCAGAGGGGTCAGAGGCTTAGGAAGCGGAGCTTTAGTGAAGCGGAGGGGTAGGCCTTAGTGAGAGGCGGAGCTTAGTGAAGGGAGGTCAGAGCTTAGAAGGCCAGAGGGGTCAGAGCTTAGTGAAGGCCGGAGGCTTAGTGAAGGGTTCAGAGCTTAGTGAAGGCGGAGCTTAGTGAAGGCAGGTCAGAGTTAGTGAAGGCCGGAGCTTAGTGAGCAAGAGGTTCCAGGCTTAGTTGAAGCGGAGCTTAAGGTGAGGCGTCAGGGTTCAGAGCTTTAGTGAAGGGATCTTAGTGCGAAGGCGGAGGTCAGAGCTTAGTGAGGCGGAGCTTAGTGAAGGCAGAGGGACAGAGTATAGTGAAGGCGGAGCTTAGTGAAGGCAGAGGGACCAGAGGCTCTAGTGAGGCGGAGCCTTAAGTGAAGCAAGGGACAGAGCTAGTGTAAGCCGGCGAGCTTAGTGAAGGCAGAGGGACAGAGCTTCAAAGCAGCGCAGCTTAGTCTCGAAGCCAGAGGGACGAGCTTAGTGAAGGGCGAGCTTAGTTGGAAGCAGAAGGGACAGGGCTTAGTGAAGGTTCTCCCATTCCCCTGTGCCTCCATAAAACACTGCCAATGTGCGTTTTAGCGCCCCCTTACAGGACACAATCACCAGACCTAAAGGCAGTAGAAAAAACAGGTAATCCAAGACTGAGGGAACAAGGCTCAGAAGCGCCCCTGTCTCTGGGCCAGAGGCTGATAAGAATATATTTTGTAATAAGTGTTTTAGTGTTTGAAATTCTGCTGAAACATGGAAATCAGTTGAAGTTCTCAGTCAGGATTTAGAACGGAGCTGACCTCCTCACGTGCCCAGGTCTGCCTTTCTCCCCCAAACGCCGATGAAGGCCATTTGGGCTTCACAAATTCCTCGTCTCTGTGGGCCTCCATGTCCAGGTCAGCCTGCCCTCCGACGAGCGCGTCGTCTCAGCCCAGATGGAATCTCCGCTGAAGAACGAAGAGGTTAGAGAGAACAGAGGGTTAGATCTACACGAGACGGTCTCAGTCCAGAGGATCTCCCTGAAGAACGAGAGTTAGAGAGAACAAGGTTAGGATCTACACGAAGGCGCTTGTCTCAGCTCCAGAGGGGATCTCCCTGAAGAACGAGAGGTTAGAGAACAAGAGGGTTCAGGAGCTACACGAGCACTGTCTGCAGCTCCAGAGGGATCTCCCTGACAGAGCGAGAGGTTAGAGAGAACAGAGGGTTAGGATCTACACGAGCACTGTCTCAGCTCCAGAGGGATCTCCCTGAAGACGAGAGGTTAGAGAGAACAGAGGGTAGGATCTACACGAGCACTGTCTCAGCTCCAGAGGGATCTCCCTGAAGACGAGAGGTTAGAGAACAGATTAGGTTACACACATGTCTCAGCTCCAAGGATTCCTGAAGAACGAGAGGTTAGAGAGAACAGAGGGTTAGGATCTACACGAGCACTGTCTCAGCTCCAGAGGGATCTCCCTGAAGAACGAGAGGTTAGAGAACAGAGGTTAGATTACACGAGCACTGTCTCACTCCAGGAGGGATCTTAAGAACAATAGAGAAAGAGGGTTAGGATCTACACGAGCGCTGTCTCAGCTCCAGAGGGATCTCCCTGAAGAACGAGAGTTAGAGGAACAGAGGGTTAGATCTACACGAGCGCTGTCTCAGCTCCAGAGGGATCTCTCTGAAGAACGAGAGATTAGAGAGAACAGAGGGTTAGGATCTACACGAGCACGGTCTCAGCTCCAGAGGGATCTCTCTGAAGAGCGAGAGATTAGAGAGAACAGAGGGTTAGGATCTACACAAGCGCTGTCTCAGCTCCAGAGGATCTCCCTGAAGAGCGAGAGATTAGAGAGAACAGAGGGTTAGGATCTACACCAGCACTGTCTCAGCTCCAGAGGGATCTCTCTGAAGAACGAGAGGTTAGAGAACAGAGGGTTAGGATCTACACGAGCGCTGTCTCAGCTCCAGAGGATCTCCCTGAAGAGCGAGAGGTTAGAGAGAACAGAGGGTTAGGATCTACACGAGCACTGTCTCAGCTCCAGAGGATCTCCCTGAAGAACGAGAGGTTAGAGAACAGAGGGTTAGGATCTACACGAGCGCTGTCTCAGCTCCAGAGGGATCTCCCTGAAGAACGAGAGGTTAGAGAGAACAGAGGGTTAGGACATCCACGAGGTCAGATCAGGGCGGCACGGTAGTACAGTGGTTAGTGCTCGTGCTTCACAGCTAGAAGGTCCCTGGTTCGATTCCCACCTGGACGGGGCCTTTCTGTGTGGAGTTTGCATGTTCTCCCCGTGTCTGTGTAGGTTTCCTCCGGGTACTCCGGTTTCCCCTACCACTAAAACATGTACAATAGGCCAGGATGAATGAGAGTGTGTTTAGAGTGTGCATGGGGGACGACGGATGGAATTAGCCCAAGGCTACAATCCGGTGTGGCTTGTTTACATGCATGAGACCCATGTATGTTCATTAACATGCACTGTCCCGACCAATAAAACCAATAATAAATAAATAAAGATGTTCCTCACCCTCTCCGTATGGCCTCCAGGAAGCTGGTGTTCCCAGGGTCGCTGTAGTTCCTCAGTTCTCCACTGTCCAGACTGAAGCCGCTCTTCCACAGCTTCAGGACCACATGGACCTGCAGAAACACAAACATAACTTAAATACACTTCAGTTTACAGTCTGCACACACGATGTTATATATTCTCTTTAGGTGGAAGAGCGAGAGCTCCGCTGCGCAGTTATTCCAGAGATCGACCGCTTTAACAGAAACACTAAATGTCATGGTGTTTGTTTATCTGTTTTCTTTATAAACATCTGTCTGATGGTGAACATGTGTTTATACAAGTTTACTGAGTTATAGCAGGTTTATGGGAAAGGGCTGGTTGGTTATAGGTTGAGAATGTGATGAGTCTTTTTGGTGTTTGATTTATAGGTGATTTTAGTCTGGCCATCGTCAGTCTGGGGACACCAGTTCATGTTCTGGAGAGGTGTAGTTTATGATTGTCCAGAGCCGTTTATTGTGCTGAATGTCTCTCATATGCGTCTGCACGTAGCCAATCTTATCATCGTATCAGATGACCTATGACGTACCCGCTGTAAACTATTTAGAACACGGTCTAAAGCCTGATCCAAGCTGCTGCCATGTTGGATCGAATAGCCGTCCCTCCTCGTTCTGTGATTGGTCCAAATCCATCCCAGGCTGCTGAGAAGTTCCAAATGATTCGAGCGCACACAGCAGCATGGAGTTAGCCAGGCTGTTTGCCCAGATTTCTATATAATAAGTTATATATGGCATGATTAAAGAGTTACATACAGAATTAAGCTCTTTAAATATATCTGGATTTATATAATATCGCTATTGTTTTGATAGTTTCATTTGATATTATTAATCTGCGACTTCCAATTTAGATCATGATCAATTATAACTAAGACATGTTGTTCTAACGTTGTGTTGTTGAGCATTAGCTTTACTTGACTGTCAACTTTTCGGTTCAACAAAATCATACATTTTGTTTTCCCTTTTGTCTTTATATTTATTATCATCAAAAGAAGACTTTGAGCGGATGCAACTCTCGCGTTACCATTTCTAGGAGCTGGCTTAGATCATCACCTGAACTGTACAGGGTCATCAGCAAACGAAACAGACTTTGGTATTTGGGAGACATTACATAGATCAGTTTAAATAGAGGATCAATCATTTAGTTCCAAGAATGGATCCCTGCAGAATACCACAGCTTACTCAGCACTTCAGATTTGTTATCATTACTCAACCACATTTGGAAGATATTTTCACTCTAGGAGTTTTAAGGATCTGATTTATTGGAGCTTTGAACTAAAAATAAGACATTTGACTTTTCATAGATTGTGTCACTTATAACTAGTTCATTCACAAACTAAACTAACCTGGTGAAAGTCCTAAATAAACCTGAATCTCCCAGAGGAGTCAGGGCTCTCTTGTCGGGGCATCATTTTCAATCAGAATCGTGTTTATTGGTTCACAAAGCAGCAACTTGTCTTTGTGCCAACACTTCATTGAGCGTTTTAGGGCTGATTTTAAAACTCTTTAAATTACTTTAAATGTTTAAACTTTTACCCCTGTGTTTCCTCAGTTTCCTACACGATGTTTTACTGGATTTGTCTCCGTCTTCTGTTTCTGACTGACTTTGCATCATGTGATAAGACTGATTGTTTTATGACGCGTGTGCGGCACCAGCTGTACAGTTTTAAAGTGCGTTATAACTAAAGTTGGTAAAGGACAGAGTTATTGATTAATGAGTTATTTAGTCTGATGGAGAAGCTTTAAAGGCTGAACTCACGTCCTGTTGACTGTGCGGTCGTCTCTCTCCGGACACGTACGCAGACTCCTCCTCCGGCGCCGCCCCCAGACGATAGCCGCCGCCCACAAACGCCTGTACACAGAAACACGCCACAATAAAGACTCACACGGACATGTAGGAGACAAACAGGACAAACAGGGCAGTTTTACACTTTTCCAACAATACAAATTTAACCAGGTCCCTGCCGTCCACCACCTTTGTTTTACTCACACAGATCTTACAGAAACTACAAGCTTTCAATCAGGTATTGCACCGGCCTATAAGCTGTCAACACAAACATAAGTGATGAAAAACCGGCAAGAAAGCAATGAATAGTCTGCGTTCACATGACTTCTTCTAAAGAGCCCATCGTTTAAACTGAGGCGTAACCATGGTAACTGTCTTTATGCAGATTTTAGTCTTAGTTTGTTGCTCATTTCTCTGTCGTGAAACAAAAACTGTCCCAACGTTCAAAGTCGTCTCCTCAGCTCATATGAACTATGGTCTAATTATCTCCTCATAAAGGAGTCCAAAAGTGAGACGATGTGATGTTGGTCAGTAGAATAAGAATAATGTGAATCCAGTCACTGTCAAATAAATACACAATTCAGCCACAAGAAAGCAATAAAAACACAGAAAAAGTCAGTCAGGAAGCTTTAGATTTGTGTTAAGAGGTTCACAGGAAGTCGACCTCAGAGCCTTTGGGGTACATTATTTTTCTGCGTTTAACGTCATTAATGTCATTCGGTCTAATAGAGCTTTTCTACATTTCAAACAAATAAAATGTGAACTATATTATTACAAGTAACGCACAAATGCAAAATGTAGATTTTAAGGCCATTTTGAATCTGATTCAATGCGTTTTAATGCCCACGGAAACCCAGAATCAGTGCTGTGGGTGTATGTGGGCGAGTAGGGGAGTGCTGTGGGTGTATGTGGGTGAGTATGGGAGTGCTGTGTGGGTGTATGTGGGCGAGTAGGGGAGTGCTGTGGGTGTATGTGGGTGAGTATGGGAGTGGCTGTGTGGGGTGTATGTGGGCGTGTGTAGGTGAGTATGGGAGTGCTGTGGGTATATGTGGGCGAGTAGGGGAGTGCTGTTGTGGGTGTGTGTGGGCGAGTAGGGGAGTGCTGTGGGTGTATGTGAGAGTATGGCGGAGTGCTGTGGGTGTGTGTTTGTGTGGTGAGTAAGGGGAGTTGCTGTGGGGGTGTATGTTGTGAGTAGGGGAGTGCTGTGGATGTAGTGTGGGTGAGTAGGGGAGGGCTGTGGATGTGTGTAGGTGAGTAGGGAGGCTGTGGGATGTGTTGTAGTCAGTGCTGTGGTGAGTAAGGGAGGGTTCTGTGGGTGTATGGGGGTGAGTTATGGAGTGCTTGTGTGGTGTGTGTTGTAGTTAAGGGAGTGCTGTGGTGTATGGGGGCGAGTAGGGAGTGCTGTGGGTGTATGGGGGTGAGTAATGGGAGTGCTGTTGTGTGTGGTGTGTGGGTTAGTAAGGGGAGGCTGTGGGGTGTATGGGGGGAGTAAGGAGGGCTGGTGGTAGGTGAGTAGGGAGGGGCTGTGGGTGAGTAGGGGAGGGCTGTCGGGGTGGTAGGGGAGTGCTGTGGTGAGTATGAGGAGTGCTGTGTGTGTATGGGGTGAGTAGGGGAGTGCTGTGGGTGTATGTCGGATGAGTAGGGGAGTTGCTGTTGTGTATGGGATGAGTAGGGGATGAGTGCTGTGGTGAGTATGGTGACGCGCTGTGGTGTGTGTAGGTGAGTAGGACAAGCTGTGGGTGTGTGTGGGAGATGGCTGTGGTGTATGTGGGTGAGGTAGGTGGGTGCTTGGGTGTGTGTAGGTGACGTAGGGGAGTGCTGTGGGTGAGTATGGGAGCTGCTGTGGTGTGTGTAGGTGAGCTAGGGCAGGCTGTGCGGTGTGTGTGGAGCGAGTAGGGAGTGGCTGTGGGTGTATGGTGGAATGAGTAAGGGGAGTGCTGTGGGTGTGTGTGGGCGAGTAGGGGAGTGCTGTGGGTGTATTGGATGAGTAGGCGGAGCGCTGTGGGTGTATGTGGGCGAGTAAGGGGAGTGCTTGTGGGTGTGATGTGGGCGGAGGGGGAGTGTGTGGGTGTATGAGGTGAGGTAGGGGATGGGCTTGGTGTTGTAGGTGAGTAGGAGTGCTGTTGGTGTATGTGATGATAGGGGAGTTGCTGTGTGTGTATTGATTGAGTAGGGGGGTGCCTGTGGGTTGTATGTGGGCGAGGTAGATGGCGTAGGCTGTGGGTGTATGTAGGCTGAGGGCTGTGGGTTATGTAGGTTCGAGTATGGGAGGGTCTGTGGGTGTATGTTAAGGTGGTAGGTGAGGAGGGCTGTGGTGTATGTATGTGAGTAGGTGGAGGTGCTGTGGTTGTATGTATTGTAGAGTAGGGGAGGCTTGGGTGTATGTAGGTGAGTTAGGCGAGGGCTGCGGTGTATTGTATGTGAGTGCTGTGGGTGTACGTGGGTGAGTAGGGAGTTGCGCTGTGGGTGTATGCTGGGCGAGTAGGATGCTGTGGTGTAATTGAGTGAGTATGGGAGTGTGTGGGGTAACAGTGCATCGTCCGGAAAGTATCACACGCTTCATTTTCACATTTATGTTAGTTTCATACCATAACGAAAGATTTATTTTGCTAATGTTACTGAAAGTTCATACACAAGTATCAGACAACTCGTGGAAGTTGAAAGCAAAATGATAACATGATTATGTTATTTCAAATAATAGAAAGTGAAAGTGGGGCGTGCATAAGTATTCATACGCAGTTTTCGGATGTGCATTATTGCTTTATAACATTCTAATGACTGCAGAAATGTTCACACCTTGCTAACATTAAATAGAGGCCACCTGTAGTGATATCTACTCAGTATAATTAAGAGTTCTGTTCTGTGAGGGCTCAGAGCTTGGTCAGAGTGTATTGGTCACTAAACACATTTCATGAAGTCCAATAACACACCAGACGGGTCGAGATATATAGTTATTGAGAAGTATAAAGCTGGGATTAGTATAAATTTTCCAAACGCTTTTAACATCTTTCAAAGTACAGTTAATTACCTCATCTCAGGAAGAAGGTGTGGCATCATCTGCATTAACATACAAGCACCCGGCTGTTCTCTAAACATTTCTGACCGAACAAGGCCGCACAATGACCAGAGCCTATTACCAAGAATCCGCATTGTGACCTCATGAGTGAACCTGCTAGAGAGCTACAGCTCAGTGGGGGAAACTGTACACAGTGACAACTATTGTCGTCACACTCGCACAATCTGGCAGAGTGGTATTTTGAAAAAAACCATAAGATAATCTCCGTTTTCTGTTTGTCTAGAGCTCACATGGAGGCCGATGGTTGGCTTCTAGCAAACAGAAAACGGGACTTCTTATGGTTTTCTTTAAAAAATTCGCTTGTTCTTGCCACTCTGCATAAGGCCATGATTTTTGCAGTGTATACGACTAATAGTTTGTCCTGTGTCAGTTTTTCCCACACCTGAAGCGTAGCTCTTCTGCACTGTAGGTCGGCGAGTAGGGGGAGTGCTGTGTGTCGTGTGTGTGTGTGTGTATGTGGGTGAGTAGGGGAGTGCTTTGTGTGTGTAGGGGAGCTGCTGTTGTGTAGGTGAGTGCCTGTTGTGTAGGGTTGAGGCTGTGTGTGTAGGGTGAGTGCTTGTGTGTGTGTGTGGGTGAGGAGGTGAGTCCTGTGTGTGTGTTAGGTGAGTAGGGGAGGGCTGTTGTGTGTGTTGGTGAGTAGGGGAGTTCTGTGTGGTGTTGTGTAGGGAGTGCTTGTGTGGTGTGTGTGTAGGTGAGTGCTGTGTGTGTGTTTTGTATGGGGAGTGCTGTGGTGTGTGTGTGTTTGGTGTGTGTTGTGTGTGTGTGGTGTGTGTGTGTGTGGTGTGTGTCGTGTGTGTTAGTGGGATGTGCTGTGTGTGTGTGTGTAGGTAGTGCTGAGTGTGTGTGTGTGTTAGGTGGAGTGCTGTGTGTGTGTGTGTCGTGTGTGTAGGGGAGTGCTGTGTGTTGTGTGTGTGTAGGGGAGATGCCCTGTGTGGTGAGGTGAGTGCTTGTGTCGTGTTGTGTGTAGGATTGAGTAGGGGAGTGCTGTGGGTGTATGGTGAGTAGGCGAGTGCTGTGTGTGTGTGTGTGTTTGTGATTGTGTGGGAGTGCCTGTGTGTGTGTGTGTTGTGGGGCAGTTCTGTGTGTCGTGGTGAGTGCTGTGTGTGTGTGTGTAGTGATGGTAGGAGTGCTGTGGGGTGTCGTGTGGATGAGTAGGTTGGGTGGTGTGTGTGTTAGTGGGATGAGTAGGGGAGGGTGTGGGTGTATGGGATGAAGTAAGGGAGGGCTGTGGGATTATGTGGGTCGGGTTAGGGGAGGCTGTGGTGTATGTTGTGGGTATGGGGAGGTCTGTGGGTGTATGTGGGCTGAGTAGGGGAAGTGCTGTGGGTGTATGGTGGATGGTTGGGGAGGGCTGTGGAGTTGTGGGTGGCGTAGGGGAGGCTGTGAGGTGGTGTGTGGGTGAGTAGGGGAGTGCTGTGGGTGTTATGTGGATGAGTAGGGAGTGCTGTGGTGTATGGTGGATGAGTGGGAGGGCCTTGGTGTGTGTGTGGGTGAGTAGGGAGTGCTTGTGGGTGTAATGTGGGTGAGTAGGGGAGGGTGTGGGTGTGTGTAGGTCATTGCTGTGGGTGAGTAAGGGAGGGCCTGTGCGTGTATGTGGGTGAGTAGGGGAGGGCTGTGGATGTAGTGTGGGTGAGTAGGGGAGGGCTGTGGATGTGTGTAGGTGAGTAGGGAGGCTGTGGGATGTGTTGTAGTCAGTGCTGTGGTGAGTAAGGGAGGGTTCTGTGGGTGATGTGGTGAGTAGGGAGGGCTGTGGGTGGTTGTGGTGAGTAGGGATGGGCTGGTGGATTGTGTGTAGGTGGTAGTGGGAGTTGCTGTGGGTGTGTGTAGGTCATGTGCTGTGGGTCGAGTAAGGAGGGCTGTGGGTGTGATGTGTGGTGATGTATGGGGAGGTGTGGTGTGGATGTGGGTGAGCTAAGGGCAGGGCTGTGGTGTTGTGTGTGTTCAGTGCTTTTGTGGGTGATGTAAGGAGGGCTGTGGGTGGTAATGTGGGTGGTAAGGGAGGCTGTGGTGTATGTGGGTGAGTAGGGGAGGGCGTGTGGATGTGTGTAGGGAGGTGGGAGGGCTGTGGGGTGTGTGGGTTGAGTAGGGGAGGGGCTGTGGGTTGTTGTAAGGTGGTAGGGGAGGGCTGTGGTGTGTGTGGGTGAGTAAGGGGGGCTTGTGGGGTGTAAGTGGGTGATAGGGGAGTGCTAGTGGGTGTGGGTGAGTAGGGGAGTGCTGTGGGTGTATGTGGGTGGTAGGGAAGGGCTGTGGGTGTGTGTAGGTGGGTAGGGGAGGGCTGTGGGTGTAGTGGGTGAGTAGGGGAGGGCTGTGGGTGTATGTGGGGTGAGTGGGAGGGCTGTGGGTGGTATGTGGGTGAGTATGGGGAGCTGCATGTGGGTGTAATGTGGTGAGTAGGGAGTGCAGTGGTGTATGTGGGTGAGTAGGGAGATGCGTGGGTGTATTGGGTGTAGGGGATGTGCAGTGGGTGTATGTGGGTGGGTAGGGAGGGCTGTGGGTGTATGTGGGTGCCGTTATGCCTGACCTGTGCCGCGACGCTGCCCCAGCCCGGTCACTCGGTCCAGTGGCACAGTCCGTGTTCTCTTGTGCTCCTTTGAACATGACATCCTCCACACTCATTGGAGCTTCTTCTTCTTAGGTGGACACACGATCTGCTTGCCCACTGCGGCCAGAGCCGCCCTTTGTTTTGCTCGAAGACCTGAGGAGACTCACAGGTTAGATAGTCATAGAGTCCGTCTCCACCCTCCACTCACCTCTTGACCCCTCCTCCTCGTCGACATGTTCTCTCTCGCCTCCAGTGCATTAGGTGCTCTGAGGACGTCACTCTGGCTGAGAGCTCGAAGCAGAAACAGAGTTTATCACCAAACTTCACGTCGTTCACAGACTTCATTGACACAGAATTAACACACATTTCCTTGGCTCTGCATTAAACAGGTATGAAAAGTCTGAATTTTTTAAATTATATTCTGATATTTAAGTGAGGTAATCTAAAGTGTCACACTAATGTCTCTAGCATTTATCTTTGTACCATGTTCCAATCTGCAGCATCTCTAATAAAGCTGTATTACACCTGATCCTGGGACTGTGGCTCTGGAACGGAGGAGGCCTCCTTCAGGCTGAGGCAAGAGTCAGCGATATCATCATTCATCTGCGGCCATCCTCGAAGAAACTAGCCAGAGCCGGCTGGAATACAACAGTCAGAACTTAAGACCTTTTAAAAGAAACTAGCCAGAGCGAGCTGGAATACATAAGAGTTTAGAACTTAAACCTTTTAAGAAACTAGCCATAGCGAGCTGGAAACAAAGAGTTAGAACTTATACGCATTTAAAGAAACTGGCCAGAGCGAGCTGGAAACAAGAGCCAGAACTTAACCATTTAAAGAAACTGGCCAGTAGCGAGCTTGGCAAACAAAGAGCCAGAACTTAAACCTTTTTAAAGAAATGGCCGAGCGAGCTGGAAACAAGAGTTAGACTAAACCTTTTTAAAGAAACCTGGCCCAGAGCGAGCTGGAAACAAGAGTTAGAATTAACCTTTAAGAAACTGGCCAGAGCGAGCTGGAAACAAAGTAGACTTAAAACCTTTAAAAGAAACTGGCCAGAGTGAGACTGGAACGAAGAGCCAACGAAACTTAAACCTTTTAAAAGAACTGGCCAGAGCGAGCTGGAACAAGCGCCAGAACTTAAACCTTTTAAAGCAAATTGGCCAGAGCGAGCTGGAAAGAGTTAGAACTTAAACCTTTTAAAGAAACTGCCAGAGCGAGCTGGAACAGAAGAGTAGAAACTTAAAAACTTTTTACGAACTGGCCAGAGCGAGCCTGGAAACAAACAGTCCAGAATTAAACCTTTTAAAGAACTAGCCAGAGCGAGTGGAAACAAGGTCAGAACTTAAACCTTTTAAGAAACTAGCCAGAGCGAGCTGGAAAACTAAAGAGTTCTCCTCTATGACTTATAACACAGTCACTGCCGTAAAGGCGATCAAGAATCGTCCTCCATCACTGAAGAAATAGCCAGAGGAGCTTGAAAAAGAGTTAGAACTTAAACCTTTTAAAAATGGCCCAGAGCCGAGCTGGAACAAGAGCCAGAACTTAACCTTTTTAAAGAACTGGCCAGCGACGCTGGAAACTAAAGAGTTAGACTTAACTAGAAACCATGGCCTAAGAGAGCTGGAACAGATAGAACTTAAACCCTTTTAATGAACTAGCCAGGCGGCTGGAAACAAAGAGTACAGAACTTAAACCTTTTAAAGAATAACGCTGGCCAGAGCGTGAGCTGGAACATAAGAGTTAGATACTTAAACGCTTTAAGAAAATGCAGAAGTGAGCTGGAACAGAGCCAGATTAAACCTTATAAGAACTGCCAGAGCGAGCTGGAACAGATCTGACTAAACCTTTAAGGAACGGCCAGAGCGAGTGGAACAAGAGTTAGAAACTTAACCTCTTAAGAAAACTGGCCAGAGCGAGCTGGAAACAAAGAGTTAGAACTTAAAACCTTTTAAGAACTGGCCAAGCAGCTGGCAATACAAACAAGTCAAACTTAAACCTTTTAAGAAACTGCCAGAGCGAGCTGGAAACAAAGAGTCAGCAATTCCTTTAAAGAAACTAGCCAGAGCGAGCGGAAACAAAGAGTTTCTCTAATGACTTATAACACACGTCACTGCCTAAAGCACATCGTCCTCATCCTGAAGAAACTGGTGCAGCAGTGAGGCTGTGGAGAGACAACAGTTTATCATCAACATACCCTGCCCACCTTTTCCTGCCTCAGTAAGGTAGGGAGTTTGTACCGGACCCCCAGTATTAATGGCTCCTGGCCACGTGTGTCGGTCCACCGGACACGATACGAAGACCGTTAAGCTCCAGCCTTTAGCGCTCTCGTATCGAGGGCCGCTGCGTGCTGATCCATGCCGCGATAATTAATTCACTAAAAAGAACTCTCTAAGTTTTCATTTGGACTCATCCCTCTAAGAGCTAGCAGCCAAAATCTAACCAACAGCCTTGTTTTACTAGATATAATATTAACATAGTAAAAGTAAGTGGTATAATTAACCTCATTATATTTAGTGTATGCGCTAATTGGGATAAATGTAGAGTAATAAAAAAAAACTAAATAGGTCAGTAGGATAATGCCTACGTATACAAGATGGCTTCTATCTAACCTTTTCCCCTTGTTTAAAGACGTTAAGGAGTACCCGGAATCGATGAGGTAGCGATAAGAGTAGGTATCGAATAAATCGCTTAACAGACTACCATCTACCCTACCAGTATAATGATCAGATGAAATTTATGTAAGTTGTTCATTATCCATGTGAGCTAATGTAACATTATATAGTTAGCCTATGATTTATAACGGTCTTGTTTGCAACTGAAATGAGACTATTATTGATCTCACCACTGGAGAGAGACCAACTTTTTTCCAGTATGACAATACAGAGCTACATATTTAAGAAAGTCCTGTATTGGTTAATATCGGATACTCTAACGCACAGCATTGGCAAAAAAAAAGCTGAGCGAGTGAATCTCTGGGACATGCAGACTGACTAAGAATGGGAAAATCAAGTCAGTTGGTGATCTAATTGGGACTGTGGGACTAAACACTCTGGGAGAATCTGGAACTGGGACGTCTGGTCATCGCCCACTTTGCCCCATTTAACCTAATCAAGTTAAGAGTGCTTTATTAGCCCAAACAAGCCTTTTATTGCGTTGAAGAAGGAGTGATGATAAAGGAAGTAAAGAATTCATTACCTGTAGAACGGTTTTGACAAACATTCGACCACAGGAGCACACGGACTGACAACAAACCGTCCAGATGACTGTTTGTTTGAAACCTTTGTTGGGAATAACCTGCCGGGGTGATGAGAGGGGCCAACATCAGGTTACAGATGGTTTTGAAACGGTTTTATCCTGAAGCTGAGAATGAAAGCTAACATTGACTTGACTTTAGCCCAGAACGCAGCGCAGCACTTCTGTCTTCTCAATCATGTGTTTTTCGGGACGCTGCCGTGTTTCCCGCAGACAGGCCGCTCAGAGCCGGGGCCATGTCCAGTGAGTGGATTGGCACAAATGAACGCACACGAGCTAAAAGCTAAACCCCGATCGCGTCACCACCGATCTGCACCACGGCTTCAAATAACGGACAATGACAGGTAATGTTTAAATACGGACGCCCAAGGCCCAGAGTCGGACAGGACACAATAAACACGTTCAAAGTAAGAAATAGTCCAGGAGTGCAAAAGCATCCGAGCAGTGGACCTAACGTTGAAGCTAACTGATCCGTCACTGCCGCAGTAATTTATCCCCTCATAACTGATGATAGAATTTCACTTTAACTTGATAATATTATATGTATATAACTGGCAGAGGCTAAAGAGAGCTGTTTTAACTGTTTAATAAAGAGTAAAACACTTTGTTCAGACTCCAGCCTGAGGCAGAACACCGGTACAATGCCGCCGTTAGCCTCGTTAGCTTTAGCGTTAGCACCTCCCGGGATCTGGCCCTGCACTCTCGCCCGGGAAAAGCGCCTCTCTTCCTCGGCTGACACGCTCAGGGCCCGCGGTACTGAAGGTCCAGCCCGAAGACCCAGAAGAACCGGGCCGGTCTCGTCCACATGTCTGTGACGGCCGCTGACTCCGACCGAGTCCTCCGGGTTCCGACATGTATGCTAACTTGTGCTGCTGTGAAGAAGGTCCCGCCTCCGCCTGAGAACAAGTCGGCGGCGACGAAGGTTTTCTACACCTGCCACAAACAGAACACATTAACCTCTTTAACCCCGCCCGATACTGAGCGCATTTTCTCAGCTTTAAACCCAAATCCAAAACAGCAGTCAAAGTAAGCGACATGAAACGAGCGAAAATAGCACAAATATAACAAAAACGAGACCGAAAACGTGGCGCAAAAACAAACTTCAAAGCACAAAAAAGTGACAAACGTGGCGAAAACACAACCAAAAAAAAAGATAAAGACACGACAACTGACGTCTTTTTGTGACCAAAAAAAAATGCGGCAACAATGTGACAAAAGCACAAACGCAAACAAATAAGTGACATAAAAACCACAACAATGAAAGCAACAAAAGAGCGCACAATAACGAACCAGAAAAGCAACAATAATCAACAGAGTTGAGCAAAAATGTGGGCGAAACAACAACAAAAACGAGCAACAACAAAAACCTTCAAAATATGTGACCAAACGCAGCGACAATGTGACAAATTAGGATCCCGTTTTGCTCTCCAGTCGAGAAGCTTTTAGATTTGGGTAAAGCCAATGGAGGAAAATGCACTCGGTTAAAGCGGGGGTAAGAGGTTAATTATTAGGTTTATTTGGAGTTGTTATTTCAAGAGAGACAAGTTTTATCTTCAGTCACTTGGACGTAAACATATTTGAAGGTTTATCCCCAGAGAATTTATTTTAAAATATAATTCCTAACCTGATTAATAAAGTTTTGAAATTTCAAAAGGTATATAGAAACATTCAAAAATTTTTAACAAGATTTTCCACCAAAAACATCTAACTTTAAAACAACACAGATCATTTGCAGTAGTTTGCACATTAAAAAGCATTGTATTTGAATTAAAATGTCCTTGTAGACTGTGGGTAGTGTGAGTTATTCATTTAAGGCCAATACTTTAAAAAAAATTATTAGGTGTGTCTGTGTGTGTCATCGATGAGTTAGCGAATAAGAGTAGGTATCATAAATCCTTAACGATACCCATCCCTACCAGTTATAATTATCAGATGAATTATGTAAGTTGGTTCATATCATGTGAGCTAAATGTAACAATTTAATAGTTAGCCATGATTTATAACGTCTTGTTGCAACTGGAAATGAGACTTTATTGATCTCACACTGAGAAAAGAAGACAACTTTTTCAGTTGCAGCAGCTCTTTAAGAAAGTTCTCTTGGTATTGGTTAATATCGGATACTTCTAACGCACAGCATTGGCAAAAAAAAAAAGCTGAAAGGCGGTGAATCTCATGGGACACGGACTGACTAAATGGGAAAAATCAATAGTTTTGGTGAAATCTATGACGTTGGACAAACGACTCTGTGGAACTGGAACTGGGACGTCTGTCACCCCAACTTGCCCATTTTAACCTTCAAGTTCAAAGAGTCGCTTTATTAGCCACAACAAAGCCTTTTATTAGCTGTTTGATAGAAGGAGATGATAAAGAAGTAAAGAAGTTATTAAACTCTGTGAACGTGTTGACAAACATTCACCACAGAGCCACAGGACTGACAACGAACCGTCCAGATGACTGTTGATTTGAAACTTTTAGTTTGGGATACCTTGCCGGGTTGAGAGGGGCCCAACATTCAGGTTTTACAGATGTTTGAAACGGTTTATCTGAAGCTAAATGAAGTAACATGACTGACTTTAGCCCCAGAACAGCAGCGCACGCACTTCTCTTTCACTCATGTGTTTTCCGGGACGTTTGCCGTGTTTCCCGCAGACAGACCTCAGAGCCGGGGCCATTGTCAGTGAGTGACTTGCACAAATGAACCACACGAGCTAAAGCTAAACCCGATCCGTCACCACCGGATCTGCACCAAACGGCTTCAAATAACGTGACAATGACAGGATATGTTTAAATACGGACCAGCCCAAGGCCCAGAGCGGACAGGACACAATAAACACGTTTCAAAGACAGAAAAGTCCAGGAGTGCCCAAAGCACCGGCAGATGGACCTAACCTGAAGCTAACCTGATCCGTCACTGCGCAGTATTTACCCTCAAACTGATGAATAGATTCACTTTAACTTGATAATAATTATATGTATAAACTGCAGAGGCTAAAGAGGCTGTTTAACTGTTTAATAAAGAGTAAAAACTACTTTGTTCAGACTCCAGCTGAGGCAGAAACACCGTACAGCCGCCGTTAGCCTCGTTGCTTAGCCGTTAGCAACCTCCCGGGTCTGCCCCGCACTCTCCCCGGGAAAAGCGCCTCTCTCTCGGCCTGACACGGCTCAGGGGCCCGCGGTACCTGAAGGTTCCAGCCCGAAGACTCCAGGAAGAACCGGGCCCGGTCCTCGTCCACGTCTGTGACGGCCCTGAACTCCCGAACCGAGTCCTCCGGGTTCGACATGATGCTAACTGTGCTGCTGTGAAGAAGGTCCGCCTCCGCCTGAGAACAAGCGGCGGCGACGAAGGTTCCTACCACCGCCACAAACAGAACACTTTAACCTCTTAACCCCCGCCCGAACTGAGCGCATTTTCTCCAGCTTTACCCAAATCCAAAACAGCGTCAAAGTAGCGACAGAAACGAGACCAAAAAGCCACAAAAAAGTAACAAAAACGAGACGAAACGTGGCAAAACACAACTTCAAAGCAACAAAAAAGTGACAAAACGTGGCGAAAACACAACCAAAAAAACAGATGAAAACACGACACTGACGTCTTTTTGTGACCAAAAAAAAAATGCGGCAACAATGTGACAAAAAGCCACAAAACGCAACAAATAAGTGACAATAAAACCACAATGAAGCAACAAAAGAGCGACAAAAACGAACCAGAAAAGCAACAATAATACAACAAAAGTGACAAAAATGTGGCGAAACAACAACAAAAAAGCAACAAAAACCACTTCAAATATGTGACACAAACGCAGCGACAATGTGACAAATTAGGATCCGTTTTGCTCTCCAGTCGAGAAGCTTTAGATTTGGGTAAAGCCAAACTGGAGAAAATGCACTCGGTTAAAGCGGGGGTAAGAGGTTAATTATTAGGTTTATTTGGAAAATTGTTATTTCAAGAGGACAGTTTATCTTCAGTCACTTTGGACGTAACAATATTTTGAAAGGTTTTCCAGAGAATTTTTTTAAATATCTAATTCCTAACCTGATTAATAAGTTTTGAATTTCAAAAGGTATAAGGTGAAATTCAAATTTTTACAGATTTTTCCACCAAAAACATCTAACTTTAAAACAACACAAGATCATTTGGCCAGTAGTTTGACATTAAAAGCATTGTATTTGATTTAAATGTCCTTGTAGACTGTGTAGTGTGAGTTATTCATTTAAGGCCAAATACTTTAAAAAAATATATATTAAGGTGTGTCTGTGTGTTGTGTCTGGTGGTCTGTGTGTGTCGTGTTGTGTGTGGTGTGTCTGTGTGTGCTGTGTGTGTCTGTGTGTGTCTGTGTGTGCTGTGTGTGTCTGTGTGTGTCTGTGTGTGCTGTGTGTGTCTGTGTGTGTCTGTGTGTGTCTGTGTGTGTCTGTGTGTGTCTGTGTGTGTCTGTGTGTGCTGTGTGTGTCTGTATGTGTGTGTCTGTGTCTGTATGTGTCTGTGTGTGCTGGGCCTGTGGTTGTGGATTCCTGTTGCCGCTCTGTGACAAAGGCAGATGAGCCGTTATGTAGTAACTTTATGACGTTAGGTCCAGTTTGTCATTATCTGTATTAGAAAGGCAGTAAACCAGACTTAGAGGTGGGAAGTACTGAAGTACATGTACTTAAAGCCAGACTTAGAGGCGGGAAGTACTCAAGTACATGTACTTAAAGCCAGACTTAGAGGCGGAAGTACTCAAGTACATGTACTAAGCCAGACTAGAGGGGAAGTACCAAGTACATGTACTAAAGCCAGACTTAGAGGTGGGAAGTACTCAAGTACATGTACTTAAAGCCAGACTTAGAGGTGGGAAGTACTCAAGTACATGTACTTAAAGCCAGACTTAGAGGTGGGAAGTACTCAAGTACATGTACTTAAAGCCAGACTTAGAGGCGGAAGTACTCAAGTACATGTACTTAAAGCCAGACTTAGAGGCGGGAAGTACTCAAGTACATGTACTTAAAGGAACAGAGTTTTTCCACTGAGATCTGTTCTTACCTGAGCTTAACTGAGTTGATGCGTACCTGTGGTCTTTACGCGTGCGCTCAGTCACAAAGACCAAAGATGTTGTTAGCATTTAGCCTCTCCTCCTCTATGGGGCCAAACGGGTGAAGTTAGAAGTGACCGAGCTCTTCCACGTTTCCCATATTTAAATACGGTTACGTGAGAAGTTACACGATCCAAGTCTAGAGCTGTGCAATTAATCAAAGTTTAATCTCACAATCTCTACTTTGGTCAATCTCAATAATCCTCACAGGACTTTATCATCTCAGGTCTTCTGAGACTGAGGTCCTTCTGAGGAACTGAGGTCCTTCTGAGGAGACTGAGGTCCTTCTGAGGAGACTGAGTCCTTCTGATGAGACTGAGGTCCTTCTGAGGAGACTGAGGTCCTTCAGAGGAGACTGAGGTCCTTCTGAGGAGACTGAGGTCCTTCTGAGGAGACTGAGGTCCTTCTGAGGAGACTGAGGTCCTTCAGAGGAGACTGGGAAGGAGACTGAGGTCCTTCTGATGAGACTGAGGTCCTTCAGAGGAGACTGAGGTCCTTCTGATGAGACTGAGGTCCTTCTGAGGAGACTGAAGTGCTGGTTTATTGTGGGGTTTTTTCCCCATTGTAATTTTAACCATTGGTGCAAATAAAGAAGATACACAACCTGAAACCCAAACACAAACGGCATAAATGTTACTTTAGAGCGAGGCGCTGCTGGTGAACGCAGACCAAATATCAGAGTGAACTTTCTGCTGTAGATCACCCACATATTTATGAGAAAAATATATTATTGTTTGTTCTTTAGTCAGAGTGCAGGTTTGTTCACCTGCTTTAGTTTCAATCACTTCCTGTGATCTTCCTCAGAAGCGCCCCCTGGCGGTGGAGGTGACGTGTCGTCCTGGAGAAGGTGCCAGCCAGTAGGGGGCGTAAGCTCTCCCTACTGGCTGGAAAATCCATATAAGCTGCCTACGACACTCAGCTCCACCACCAGGGGGCGCCTCTGAGGAAGATTACAGGTAAACAAACCTTCTGTCTGACTAAAGAACAAACAGTAATACAGTATGAACCTTTTACTAAGACAAAATATATATTGTCAACTTTTCTGCCATGTTATGTTTTCAAATATATGAAACATTATGTTGGAGCCAGTTTATTTGTTTGAAATCAAATCATGTTTTTATTGTATTTAATTATCAGCTAGTCCAGAGATATGGACATTTGAGCCCCTTATGAGAGACCAACCTGCAGGGGCGCCATAAGGGGCTGGGGCAGTGTGATTTGGGCGAGAGAAGCTCGGTCCGCTGCCTGCACGACCTGGATAAGAGGAGGAAAGATGGATGTGAACGTTTGAACTACAAATAACAGGTTTCCCGTGGGGCATTAAAAATCCTTAAAATTAATTAATTGAGCCTAAAATGTCATTAAAAAGCACTGAATTGGATTCAAACTGGCACTAAAACTAACTTTACTGGAGTATCCTGACATCACTCAGGTTTAAACATGTCATTTTAAGAGCATTAAATATGAGTCGCTTCTGCCTTTATAAACCCTGAAGAAGCTTTTATGGGATCTATAACTCCAACCTTATAAGAGTTTAAGTTTCACCATAACACAAATATATTTAGATCTATAACTCCAACCTTATAAGAGTTTAAGTTTCACCATAACTAAAATATATTTAGATCTATAACTCCAACCTTTATAAGAGTTTAAGTTTCACCATAACTAAAATATATTTAGATCTATAACTCCAACCTTTATAAAAGTTTAAGTTTCACCATAACTAAAATATATTTAGATCTATAACTCCAACCTTTATAAGAGTTTAAAGGGGCTGTGTGGAGTTTGTGAGTTTTGTACTCGCAATTGCCCCCTCAGGCCAAACGCGTAACTGCAGCCTCGATGATAAGCTCGTGCATGAGGCGCTCAGGCTTTACGAGCACTAGAAATAACAGTCCCGTCCTGGTCAATTTACAGATTTGCAGGTTTGACTTCAACTGAGGTAAGAAACGTTACTGTTTTGTAAGATATTTAGACCAAATCAGTTTGAGTGAATGTTTTCCAAGATAAAATACTTGTATACTTTGTATGCATAAACGCAGACCTAATTGAAATAATAAAATAATTCCACCGGTAGAAATGCTACTAGGAAAAGCCTAAATCGTCTCTTCAATTCCCTGGGCCCAAAGTTAGCGTAGCTAACTCGTAAACTATATTGTAAACGGCACATGTCCACTTTTTGCAGTCGTTTCACTGCTTATAAATCCGTGAACAGTCACGCTTATTTGCGGCCAAGAAAAGCTAACATTAGCAACATTATTTTTGCCATTGTAAATACAGCACCATTATCACTGTTACTACTCAAATGTTTCGTAGGTACAGCACAATCACTGTTATTACTGACACTACTAGTACTGCTACTAATACTACACAACTTCTCTGTAGGTATAAAACTATTAGATGAACTATTTTGGTAACTTCCAAATATGATTATTATATGGCTTGTTTCAGTGAAGTTTGTACAACATGCACGGACAGTCGGACACCGTTGTTTTGAAGCATCAACAACACTTTTCCCCCACGTATTTTGTAATTTCTTACCTTTCAAGCAAAAATAAGCTGCGGGTCTTTTGAGAGATTCTCAACATTTTCCGATGTTTACTCCGATCAGACTCCACTTTCGCCTTTTTTTTGTCACACTCGAATAACTCTTCATTTCTTTTCGTTATTTGGGGTCTTGGCTGGACTTTCGATGGTGCTTGAAGCCGGTCTCCTCTTATTCTCCGCTAAATCCATCCTTCAGAAGTTACCACTCGCGCTGCAGCGTCAGTATAGAGTTACAGCTAACGCTACAGCTGAGCGTGAACGCGCATTACGCATTACGCTGTTTGCTTGTTCGACCCGAGCATAAACTATTTAAGTGACTTTACAGGCATATAGAGGCAATTGCGGTGAAAAGGCCAGGGCTCATTCTACTCACCAGGGCATTGCTGGAGCATGTATGAGAAAGAAATTTTAAATTTGTATACATTTATTTGTGGTTAAACTTATGTATAGTCCCTTTAAGTTTCACCATAACAATAATATATTTAGATCTATAACTCCAACCTTTATAAGAGTTTAAGTTTCACCATAACAATAATATATTTAGATCTATAACTCCAACCTTTATAAAAGTTTAAGTTTCACCATAACTAAAATATATTTAGATCTATAACTCCAACCTTTATAAAAGTTTAAGTTTCACCATAACTAAAATATATTTAGATCTATAACTCCAACCTTTATAAGAGTTTAAGTTTCACCATAACAATAATATATTTAGATCTATAACTCCAACCTTTATAAGAGTTTAAGTTTCACCATAACAATAATATATTAGATCTATAACTCAACCTTTATAAGAGTTTAAGTTTCACCATAACTAAAATATATTTAGATCTATAACCCCAACCTTTATAAGAGTTAGGTTTCCCCATAACAAAAATATATTTAGATCTATAACCCCAACCTTTACAAGTCTTTTCATAAGTCTTTACCTTTACAAGTCTTTATAAGAGTTTAAGTTTCACCATAACTAAAATATATTTAGATCTATAACTCCAACCTTTATAAAAGTTTAAAGGTTCTGTATCATGCTATTTTAGCCATTCCAAAGTTTGTTTGTTTATTTATTTATTTGACAGGGACATGTACAGGAGCATTAATCAGCATATGAAAAGATGCTTTGTACCAGACTTTAGCTCTTAGAGCTAATTTCCATCTGCAGTCCCCAAGACATACAAAACACTACAAAAAGCATAAAACAATACAGTTCATAATATTTACAGACAGTATTTACATTTGATAAAAAATAAAAAAGAACATATCAAAGGGAAAACTTCTATAGTCTCTATAGTCCTCTATAGTCTATACCCACCCACTACCCTTCTCAGACGTAAACTGTAGTAGTAGTAGTTGTTTTTGTTTTTCTTTAATGCTGACATGTTTGAGTTCCCAGAAAATGTTGTTTCACACCCAGGCAGAATCGTTTTAAGTCTTTGCATAGTTTTAGTGCAGTTGGAAGTTTTTGTTCCATTCTGAGATAGTTTTAAAAGAGAATGCCGATTGTCCTAATGCTGTTTTTCGTT
This sequence comes from Neogobius melanostomus, assembly GCA_007210695.1. NCBI lineage: Eukaryota > Metazoa > Chordata > Actinopteri > Gobiiformes > Gobiidae > Neogobius > Neogobius melanostomus. The sequence continues at coordinate 36,171 of VHKM01001268.1, read as the reverse complement.
TTGGTACATTGGCCATTGACTGTTGATCTTGTTGTTCTGACCATCTGATCAGAGGTTAATAGGACAAACCTTTTTAGTGGTGGAGGTGCCACATTATTAACAATCTTGAATAGTAACTTTAGATTGGCTGACCTAACTATACATTCAAAATTGAGCATTTTATATTTGGTTAATATTTGACAGTGATGATACTGTCGTGATTTCCTATCTAGAATCCTAAGTGCTTGCTTATAAAGAGATTCTAAAGGTTTTATTGTGGATTTGTTGGCTTGTGACCAGCATGATACACCATAGAGTAAGTGAGGTAATATCATTGCGTTGAAGTAGGTTTTAGCTCCTTGTATTGTCAATGAATTTCTTATAGATTTAAATGTAAACAGATTATATTTTATTGTATGGCATACCTTTTAATGTGTTTTTTAAAGCTTAGTCTCGAGTCTAAAAAGATGCCAAGGTATCTGAACTCATTGACATTTTCAATTTTTTCTCCTTTTACTGTAATTAAGAGATATGTTTTTTGTTTGGTTTTGTTGAGAAAAACATTGTCGCAGTTTTACTCACATTCAGTGTTAGACAGGAATCATTCAGCCATATAGAAATTTTGTCCATTGCCTTTGATAGTTTGGTTGCCACTTGTTCATGGTCCTTCCCATCCGTGTAGATAACAGTGTCATCAGCATACATCTGGACTTCAACATCATCACACACGGATGGGAGGTCATTTATATATAAACTAAACAATAATGGCCCCAAGATAGATCCCTGTGGCACTCCCATAGTGCACTCTCTCAGTGGGGACACAGCTTCACTTACACGGACACACTGAGAGCGCCCAGCTAAATACGATTTAATCCAGCTAAGGGTATTGATGGACAAATTATATTGTTTCAGTTTGGACAATAACACCAGATGATTAACAGTATCAAAGCCTTTCGTAGGTCTAAAAATACAGCACCTACCACCTTTCCTGTGTCAAGGCTTGATTTGATTGATTCCATAAAACAGGCAGTTTCAGTAGAATGATTAGTTCTGAAGCCGAACTGCATAGGGTGCAATAGGGACTCATTTTCAAGGTGTGTCGTCAACTGTTCAGCAACCACTTTCTCTATAGCTTTTGAAAAAACAGGGAGTAAACTTATTGGTCTATAGTTGCTTATGGCTTGTTTATCACCTGATTTGTAAATAGGGATTACAATGGCAGATTTTAGTGCTGTGGGAAAAGTACATTCCTCAAGGGAACTATTTATTAATTTGGTTATTGGAGGCGAGACGTTTTATCACTGACTACAATTTGATTAGAATGTTCACTTGTAAAATCTGTACTTAATTCTAAAACAGAATTTAAAAATAATTATTAAAATGTTCTGCCACAACCAAATTGTTGTGTTGTTCTTCTCCATTTATTTTAAATGTATAATCTGATTTGCTGATTTTGTCTTTCCTGAAAGTTGATCAATATTTTTCCACAAAATTTTATTATTCCCTTTGCCTCTTTAATTATATCCAAAAACAAATTTGCTTTTGCTGCTCTGAGTAGTGAAGTAACCTTATTTCTACAGTTTTTATATACAAACCGATCGGTGGTGAGACCTGACTTCAAAAACATTTTCAGAGCAAGATCTCTCTTTTTCATCTGGAGCCAGATTGAGTCATTAAACCATGGCAATTTGTGTTTTGATCTCTTTTTCAGGGGCATTGTTTTTGAATATGATGCTATCAAGGATTTCGTTTTTTCTATCACATTTTTACAGATATCTTCACACTTTATGTCTGAGGTCATATCCATCCAGTTTATTTCTTTAAGTTCATTTTCAAACATTGGTATGTTTCTGCGTGGCATGAATGATACCATTTTATTATTTCCCATGCTATGTTCATCTTTCAATTGAACTTTTGGTAGTTTTCGAACTATTAATGTTAAGTTGTGATCTGACATACCAGTAATGAAGTTGTATGTCTTTGTTATGCGACATGGTTTATTGGTGAAAATTAAGTCTATTAAAGTTTGAGAAGTATTAGTTATTCTTGTGGGGCTGTTTAGTAGTTGTGACATTTGAAATTTAGCTGTAAGATCCTTTTTTTCTTTTTGCTTTATCAAGCCAATTCAGATTAAATCTCCAATCAGAATTAATTCTTTACTGTTAAATCTTTAAGTACTTCTGATAATTGTTCAAAAAACGCATCTTTCGCACTGGGCGGTCGATAAAGTGTGATCACAAAAACTGACATTTCTGGTGACAGAGTAATTTTAACAGCAACACATTCAAGACAGGTTTTTTGTATGTCAATTTGTTGACACTGGAAGCTATCTTTAACATAAATTAAGACCCCCCCTCCTTTGCCATGAATTCTGTCTTGTCTATATACATTATACCCTCTGATATTAAACACTGCAGCAGGTGATGCCGGGGTTAACCAAGTTTCTGATAACCCTAAAAAATCAATGTTTGAATTTGTCAACAATTGCTCCATCTGCTCTGATTTAGATACTAAGCTTCTTATATTTATATGACCACCAAAAAGACCTTTAGGCTTTGCATTTTGGTCCCACAAGACTTTAGCATGATTCACAGTTCACATTTTTGTAGCTCGTTGTTTTTCCACAACATTGGATGCAATTGATGCTACTTTTATGTTACGTTTCTTTTTCTTACTTGCAGCAGTTCCACGAACAGCAAGATTAGTTCCTAGATTGAGCTGGATGGTAGCAGAGCTAGCAGCAGGGCTGGTTTGAAGAACAGGCTGGATGGTAACAAGGCTAGCAGCAGGGCTGGTTTGAAGAACAGGCTGGATGGTAACAAGGCTAGCAGCAGGGCTGGTTCACAAACAGGCCGGATGGCAGCAGAGCTAGCAACAGGGCTGGTTCGAAGAACAGTTGGGATGGCAACAAGGCCAGGAGCAGGGCTGGTTGATGGAACATGCCAGGTTGTTGCAGTGCTAGTAGCTCCAGGGGTAAAGCTGATGGGACCAGGATTCAGTTGCAATTACCTCTTTTTGAGTGATGTTTGCTGTCTTTGTTAGAGATCCAGTTGCATGTTTTCTGCCAGTAATTTGAATAAAGAATCAAATGTCCATGTCCAAAAAACATCAATTGATTTACCTTACTGTTTAGAGGTGAGTAAATCCCAAGATTAAATGGTACATTTCCGGTCAAGAAATGGCCTTGCAGAGGTGGCAGAGAGGCAGAGACAAAGCAGCACTACACAAACATGTGTACTTGCCACATTCCCTTTTGTTGAATCTTCACTTCTAGTCAAATGTCCTTTTATGTTGGCACATTTGTGTTGAAAAACATTGAATAGATACCATAAAAGCTGGAGAATATTGCAGTTTATGGACCAAGATGTAGAGCCTAACAAACCACCGCTGCCCTGAGCAGCCATCTTGAATTGAGTCCAGTAAAGTATAGGCATATATATGATATATTGTACCTCTATCACTATGGAGTACTCATTTTTGAGAGAAATATAAGTATTTTTGGGGGGTATTTTCCCTACCCGGAAGACAAGACGCTTCGATTCAGTTAACTCCGCCCCTCTCTCCACTCATTCCACATTTGCAGTATTATAAATATAAACATCGCTGCAAAAAGTGAAGTTACTTCACATAATGCAGTTATAAGGAGTTGACATGTGCAACACAGTTTCATAAATGGCTAACACACACACGCTAACACACACGCTAACACGTGTTTTGATTGACTCACCGCTCAGTCTGGCCTCCCCATTGGGTTATGAGAATGCGTTGGTTATAAAAGTTAATCCACTTTGATTCTGGCCAAGGTTCACCAAGCATCCATCAGGTTGGTTGATAAAGTCGTTGAATCCCAGAAAGAAATTCCAACTTCTGGCGAGTGCACTCTTCTTTAGGAAGGTTGAATAGTCCTGTTCCTCTCGTAGCCAAAACAAGGATCTAATAGAGCCAAATGCGCATCCGTGACATTATCGTAAGCAAAATGAACAGGCGGTGTCCAGAGTAGGTTAGAAAGAGCTCCGTCTTCACAAACAATGCACCCTCCGGCCGCGGGAGCGCTTGCTTACTGACCCGGGAAAGCACAGACGGTCGGAGACGGAGTTTTAGTTTAATTTTATTTTTTTAAATTATTTTTTCTTTTTTTCTTTATTGCTCTCTTACTACAACAACTACAACAACAACAACAAAAAGCTGTTTTATAAATAAAAACCAGGCCGTAAGGCATTACATTATAGACGTAGAGCACTTCCGTTCCTTTGTGACGACACAACTGAACAGCTCAGTGGTTTACCAGGAGAGGGCGGAGCAGCTGCTCAGAGAGCAGGATTCAGGAGGATTACTTAGAACTGCGTGAATGAAGCCAAAAAACGCTCTGGGGTGTTTTTGACAAGGAAATGGCAAAACAACATGGTTAAAAACTCCAAAAAGTCGATTTTGCATGATATAGGACCTTTAAGTTTCACCATAACAAAAATATATTTAGATCTATAACTCCAACCTTTACAAGTCTTTTCATAAGTCTTTACCTTTACAAGTCTTTATAAGAGTTTAAGTTTCACCATAACAATAATATATTTAGAATTGAATAGTATTTATGCTATAGTGTTAATATTTTCTAAAACACGTGTATTCATGGACATATGTAGAAATGCAAACTCAGTTCTTCACCCAGGCTGTTGATGTTTGGAACTAAGTGCTAGCATAAATAAATAATAAAAATAGAAGCTTCTAAACTGTGAAATGTGTCAGTGTTGAACTGTGACAGCAGGGGGCGCTCTATTAGGGTCTCATGCTGGACTTTAGTCGATACTTCAGAGGGAGCTCGTGTGAAGGAGGAGTTCTATTGGAAACTGGTGCCTTCAAAAGATCTGCTGCTCTTCAGGGATGGATCAGAATGTGACTTTAGAAGAAACTAAACTCACTTTGCTTTCAGCGCCTCACTTTTGTTTCTTTGTTCTCACTTTTGTTTCTTTGTTCTCACTTTTGTTTCTTTGTTCTCACTTGTGTTTCTTTGTTCTCACTTGTGTTTCTTTGTTCTCACTTTTGTTTCTTTGTTCTCACTTTTGCTTCTTTGTTCTCACTTTTGTTTCTTTGTTCTCACTTGTGTTTCTTTGTTCTCACTTTTGTTTCTTTGTCTCTTATGGTTCTGAAATGATAAGCTAAAGTCTGAAACATAAATATAAAAAGTGAAGAAACTTGTGACAGATTTTCTCTGATGTTTCTCAGTTCTCTATTGTTTCCTCACCAGCTTTCAGTGGCATTAGATCGGCCTATAGCCGATATGGAAAAATACCCAAATATCGGGCCGATATATCGTCCTTTTGTCACCTCTTTGGGACACCTGTGTGAGACAGTCATGTGACCTTTGTTCATCCGAGCTGAGAGACAAGACTCTGGACTTTGAGACAGATCGGTCCAGCTGTCACAGAGACATGGACCAGAAACTGAGTCCCGTTACCGTGGTTACCACGAACTGAGTCCCGTTACCGTGGTTACCACGAACCGAGTCCCGTTACCGTGGTTACCACAGTAGGATTCTCTGTTTAAACTATGATGAGATGTAAATCCCGATAATGATTGTTATAAGTTTAACAGGAGAGGTCACTGCTCTTTGTCTTAACCAGAGCGGCTTTACCCAAATCTAAAAGCTTCTTGTGAATGTGAAAACAGCGACAAAAATGAGACGAGAACGAGGCTGAAAACACAAGAGTGACAGAAATATGACAACAGAGCAACACAAGAGCAACACAAGAGCAACAACAGAGCAACAACAGAGCAACAGAAAGTGACAAACGCAAAGAACAGAAATGTCAAAAAAGCTTTCAAACCTTAACCTTTTAGATTTGGGTAAAGCTGAAGTGGAGAAATGCACTTGGTTAACGCGGGGGTTAAGAGGTTAAATATTTGATTGTAAAGACCTGCATTTGTTCCGCCTCAGGCCCAAAGCAGCAGAGTCAGTGCTGTTTCTGGAGGAACATTTCATCATAATCTGCTCCTCTTCCTCGCTGACCCTCCCCCACAGAGCCCCGCCCCTTCGGCGTGCGGCGGTGACCCAGTTTACGCCGCGGCGCTCGGAGCCGCTGAAGCTTTGAAGTTTGTCCCAGAGAGAAGCTGCTCCTCTTCACAGTCTGCTCTCTTTAGAGCTGCTCCTCTTTAGAGCTGCTCCTCTTTAGAGCTGCTCCTCTTTAGAGCTGCTCCTCTTTAGAGCTGCTCCTCTTTAGAGCTGCTCCTCTTTATTAGAGCTGCTCCTCTTTATTAGAGCTGCTCCTCTTTAGAGCTGCTCCTCTTTATTAGAGCTGCTCCTCTTTATTAGAGCTGCTCCTCTTTATTAGAGCTGCTCCTCTTTATTAGAGCTGCTCCTCTTTAGAGCTGCTCCTCTTTAGAGCTGCTCCTCTTTAGAGCTGCTCCTCTTTAGAGCTGCTCCTCTTTATTAGAGCTGCTCCTCTTTAGAGCTGCTCCTCTTATTAGAGCTGCTCCTCTTTATTAGAGCTGCTCCTCTTATTAGAGCTGCTCCTCTTTAGAGCTGCTCCTCTTTAGAGCTGCTCCTCTTTATTAGAGCTGCTCCTCTTTATTAGAGCTGCTCCTCTTTATTAGAGCTGCTCCTCTTTATTAGAGCTGCTCCTCTTTAGAGCTGCTCCTCTTTAGAGCTGCTCCTCTTTATTAGAGCTGCTCCTCTTTATTAGAGCTGCTCCTCTTTAGAGCTGCTCCTCTTTTAGAGCTGCTCCTCTTTATTAGAGCTGCTCCTCTTTATTAGAGCTGCTCCTCTTTATTAGAGCTGCTCCTCTTTAGAGCTGCTCCTCTTTAGAGCTGCTCCTCTTTATTAGAGCTGCTCCTCTTTATTAGAGCTGCTCCTCTTTATTAGAGCTGCTCCTCTTTAGAGCTGCTCCTCTTTAGAGCTGCTCCTCTTTAGAGCTGCTCCTCTTTAGAGCTGCTCCTCTTTATTAGAGCTGCTCCTCTTTAGAGCTGCTCCTCTTTAGAGCTGCTCCTCTTTAGAGCTGCTCCTCTTTATTAGAGCTGCTCCTCTTTTAGAGCTGCTCCTCTTTAGAGCTGCTCCTCTTTAGAGCTGCTCCTCTTTATTAGAGCTGCTCCTCTTTATTAGAGCTGCTCCTCTTTATTAGAGCTGCTCCTCTTTATTAGAGCTGCTCCTCTTTATTAGAGCTGCTCCTCTTTAGAGCTGCTCCTCTTTATCTTTATTAGAGCTGCTCCTCTTTAGAGCTGCTCCTCTTTAGAGCTGCTCCTCTTTAGAGCTGCTCCTCTTTAGAGCTGCTCCTCTCTCTCTTTAGAGCTGCTCCTCTTTATTAGAGCTGCTCCTCTTTATTAGAGCTGCTCCTCTTTATTAGAGCTGCTCCTCTTTATTAGAGCTGCTCCTCTTTTAGAGCTGCTTTTTGAGCTGCTCTTTAGAGCTGCTCCTCTTTAGAGCTGCTCCTCTTTAGAGCTGCTCCTCTTTATGTTCAGTTTCACACATTTCCATCAGAATGTTCTGTCCTGCAGGGCTTTAAGAGCATTAAGATCAAGCCTTAAATGTGTTAAAAGCTTTACATTGGATTCAAAATGGGGTGACTCTTGTAGTTTCACCACAGCCTCTCAGGTGACCCCTCAGATTTGTTTTGGGGTGGGCGCTTATAAGCCTTTGGCTTCAGCCCACTCCCTTTGAGCAGGTTAACTGCTCAAACAAATAAAAATAAATAAACTGGATACATTTCCTACACAAGTGATTTGCTCTGACTCACAATAAAACTCTTTATAAAGGGGAGTTGTCACCACTTGTAAAGAGCTGTAGCTCAGCAATGGAAACATGTATAAGGCTAAACTTTGGTCTGTGTCATGTTTACTGAAAATATGTCCAGGATCAATCATCAAAAATGTGCTGGATTATAAACCTTTGGATTTATAGGCTGATCAAAATGGCAATGTTTGAATTTTGGGTTTTTCCCCCCAAAGTGTCTACAGTAGAAGTGTACTGACTGATCCTCTTCATATTGTAGACTTTAGTTTATGAGGATATGACCTCGCTGCAGTAGAAGCAGGATGTGGATCTGATAAAGGCTATAATCTGTCATATTTACATTTGTGAAAATGTTCATTATTGTCCCTCCTTTTCAAATAAATAAAGAGTCTTTGAGTTACAGCTTCACAAAGACAAAAATCTCCAAACAGCCTCTAGTCTCTGCAGGATTTCACCACAACTGAGGCTCTTCCATGTTTTTCTCAGATAAAAACAAATCAGTCTCATTGTATCTGCTCCACATGAGTTTATGGTTAAAACATATTTCTAAAATATTTTAATTTCTAACCATCTATTCATTGTTAAAATCAAAAAGACAAGGTTTATAACGTCAGAAATGCATCTTTATGTCCACAGACCAATATGAACATAACATTTCAGTTCTGCATGTATGTAGATACAGTTTACCTCACTAGTCCATTAGCATAATGCAAAGAAATGATGAAGAAAAGGATGTATTTGTAAAGTTGATGAAACGAGAAAGAGAAAAGGCCCCAGACCAGTGTTGGGCCATTTCCCCGTGTTCTTTGTGCTGTGGACGAACCTATGATGATCCACCAGGCTGCAGGAGGATGAGTTTAAAAACATAACAACTGTTCAAACATGTGTCATCTCAACAAATATGTTTGTATTGAATAATCCTTTCAGATAGAATAATGAAGCTGGAGAGAATTCAAACTGGAGACGAATCTGCAGCGTTTTTGAGGCACACAGGAGATTTATTATAACATACTGTATATGGTTATAAATACACTATTTCTGACACTAGCATTCAAGATATTTATTAACCATGAACTCATTTGAGGCAGATACAATGAGACTGATTTGTTTCTACCAGAGAAAAACATGGAAGAGCCTCAGTCTTGACTTCGTGGTCAAATCCTGCAGAGACTAGAGGCCATTTGGAGATTTTCTGAGTAGGACCGTCTTTGTGAAGCTGTAACTCAAAGAGCCTTTATCCCTAACCCTAGCCTTTATCAGATCCACATCCTGCTTCTAAACTAAATCCTCATCAACTAAAGTCTACAATATGAAGAGGATCACTCAATACATTTCTACTTTAGAGCTCCTGACATTTTGGGAAAATTGGTCCGAAATTCAAACATTGCCATTTTGATCAGCCTATAAATCCAAGAGTTTATAATCCAGCACATTTTTGATGATTGATCCTGGACATATTTTCAGTAGACATGACACAGACCAAAGTTTAGCCTCATACATGTTTCCATTGCTGAGCTACAGCTCTTTACAAGTGACACAAACACAAAAGTCACCGGCCAGCAGAAAACATCCTGTTTTGTATTTTGTATGTTTATTGTTTTTCTATTGGGAGTTTTAGAAAATCCCTTTGATTGTGTTCATTACACATGTGTTACACATGTTCATTACACATGTGTTACACATGTTCATTACACATGTGTTACACATGTTCATTACACATGTGTTACACATGTGTAATGAACATGATGTGTAGGAACTAGAAAGATGTGAGCGGGTCACCGGGAAGAGTCTGATCCATTGTTTCCTTGCAAGATTTGGGCTTTTTAGGCTTAATAAATGTGTGAGAGAAATACAGTATTAGAAACGGGAACGGGGGGTCCTGACGCCGGATCAGAACCACTGCTGTAAAACATGTTCAGCTGCAGTTTGGGCTGAAATGTGATTTACATTTTAAAACCTCAGTAACAACTTTAAGTTTGATTGTTTTTCCGTTGTTCGTGTCTTGTCCTCGATGTTACGTTTCTGTTATAAACTCTTCATCTGCAGAAATCTCCAGAAAGACTCTGAACCACAGACCGAGACCTGGATCTGCTCCACAAAACACCACTCAGATCAGAACATTTTATTATCACTTTAATCAGACACAGTTTGTAATAAACGAGTTAAATGTGAATAAATAAGATGCTTTTCCTGCAGTCGGAGAGATAAATATAAAATGATATTTTTATTTTTATTAGTTTCTGACAGTGGTTCCCCTGTAAGGCCCGGGCCCTGTAGACTCAGATCCGCCCCTGAGGCTTCAGTCCCTCTGAGGAAAACTCCTTAAACCCTGATGAACCAGCTCTGCCTGTTCAGCTTCAGTCCAAATCAATCAACCTTTACTCCTCCGGCCTTTCGGCGCTGCATTGATGAGACGCCTGATGAAGCCCGTGATTAACCACGTGATTAAACACGTGGTTAAGCTCGTGGTTAATCACGTGGTTAATCACGTGTTTAATCACGTGGTTAATCACGTGGTTAAGCCCGTGGTTAATCACGTGATTAACCACGTGGTTAATCACGTGGTTAATCACGTGGTTAATCACGTGTTTAATCACGTGGTTAATCACGTGGTTAAGCCCGTGGTTAATCACGTGGTTAACCACGTGATTAAACACGTGGTTAAGCTCGTGTTTATTACCAAATGTAAACATAATCCTGATCTCTTTTTAATAATGATATAAAGTCACAAACAGCAGGTCCTGAGTCCGAGTCTCACCTCGGCTGATGTTTGTATGAAACTAGAAGTCGTCTGTGACGCTGCTACACGTTGGTCGCTGTGGCCCCGCCCCTGTGGCCCCGCCCCCTGTGGCCTGGCGGAGGCCGTACAGCCACTTGATGACCCGTGCGTTGCGTTCGATGACCGATATCCCGTACGGCGTCCGCTCGCTGACCTGCTCCTCTCCGTCCTCTGCGAGCTCCGCCCTCTCGGTGAGCTCCTCCCCCTCAGAGGCGGAGCTGACGCTGCGGCGCCCGGACACGATGTCAGAGTTTGCTCTCGGGGTGAAGCGCTCGGAGCCCAGCGCCTGCACCTCGTCCGGGTCGAGGCCACAGAAGTTAAAGAAGCGTTGGAGGTCAGCGGCGGCGCGGGACAGACGCTCACTGAGGTCCGACTGAGAGCGTGCAGCGCGGGCCTCTTACGGGCGGAGCCTCTGGAGCCTCTGGAGCCTCTGGAGCCTCTGGAGCTGGCGTTGGACAGGCGCGTGAAGGCGGGCGAGGCGGGCAGCAGCATGTGGGCGCTCCGGGGCGGGAGGGCGGGAGGTGAGGAGAGAGTGGGCGGAGCAGAGGGCGGAGCGAGCTGCAGAGGCCGTCTCTGAGGAGTCCTGACCTCCGAGGGCCGCACGTCCACACGCCTCACCGCCGCAGCGTGGGCGGGTCTGAGAGGGACGGGAGGGGGGCGGGTCTGTGGGCGTGTCAGGGGGCGTGTCAGTGGGCGGAGGACGGGGGGTTTGGGCTCATTCTCTGTGCTCCTGAGTGAGCGCCGCGGCGAGGAGCTGTGGGCGCTCGGTTTGTAGCAGCTGCGGAGTTTAGTCTGGAGTCTGTTCTGAGGTCGAGCTCCCCAACGGCCTCCCTCTGCCCGCCGGCCTCCCTCTGCCCGCCGGCCTCCCTCTGCCCGCCGCCTCTCTCTGCCCGCCGGCCTCCCTCTGCCCGCCCGCCTCTCTCTGCCCGCCGGCCTCCCTCTGCCCGCCGGCCTCCCTCTGCCCGCCGGCCTCCCTCTGCCCGCCGGCCTCCCTCTGCCCGCCCCCGGCTGGTTCTCCACGCTGCTGCCGTCTGACTGAGACCCGTCACAGACCTCGCTGATCAGCTGGTTCAGGACGTCCAGGTTGAGGACCGACACTCGCCCTGAAACACAGCAGAGATCAGAGCCACGCCCTCTACAACCCCGCCCACTACATGCACTACTGTATTTCCCCTTTAACAATAATGACAGCTTGGATTGTTCTGTGGTAGTTGTGGTTGGGCCTCTTTATTTCCTCGGATGGTAAAACTGTCCCCAAAATAAACTAGATTCATTTAGACTTTACTTTTATGTTCCATCGCTCCATAACAAGGTGAAGCTGATGCTAAACAAACCATCTACAACAGAAAGTCAGGTAGTTTTAGTTTTTTTAGTTTATTAGTTTATTTGAGCAGTTAAAATTCTGCTCAAAAGGAGTGGGCTGAAGCAAAAGCTTATAAGCCCCACCCCCGACATCAGGTACTCCAGCTTTAAAGAGCTGTTTCCAAAGTAACTGATCAGGTCCTAAACGTCTGAGTCTCACCTGTGGACCTGACGGAGCAGTGGGCGGAGCTGTGGGCGGAGCGTGGGGCTGTCCGGGCGGGCGGCGTCTGTATCCGCCCCGGGGCAGAGCAGGCGAGCGCTGGCGGCAGCAGGGCTTTGCGGATGACAGGAGCCTGTCTCGTCAGCGCCACCTGCTGGCTCTTCACATACTTCACCTTATCGGCCTCCAGTCGCTCCACCGCGCTCAGGCGGCGGCTCGGAGCGCTCTGCAGGTACTCCGGGGCTTTAAGGCGGAACAGCCGGCCATCAGAGGGACAGAAAGGCGCCCCTTCAGGCTGTTAGAGGGACAGAAGGGCGCCCCCTTCAGGCTGTTAGAGGGTAAGAAGGGCGCCCCCTTCAGGCCGTCAGAGGGACGTAGTGTCTCCACAGGCATGACACAGCGAGCTGGGACAGAAACAGGAAGTTTAATTTACACAGAGCCTTTCAGATAAAATCACAAAGACACAAGTGAATCAAAAACAACACCAGAATATAGCCGCAGAACAAGGGGGCGCTAACGTGCCTTTATGTCTTTTTTCCGGGGTCTTTATTTTGGAGTGTGATGTTATGGCGATTGCAAAGAGTTATGCTTTTAGTAGCTTTACCCTCACACCACCCTAGGGACCTTTTGTGGCCTTTGACATTTTCATTTTTATGGCATGTTTTCTGTGTTCAGTGGATGTTCCTCAAATTTGCCTCAGGATAATCATTTCTGGAGAAGTTCATTTTGGCTATTTCAGTTTTTTTTACATTAGCTTCCCAGAGCTGGGGCTGAAAAAAAAATCACACTTAACACCCTAAGGCCCAAAACGGGGCCTCTACTTTCAACATCCATACAATTTTTGTATTTTCATATTTTTTCCTACTTTAAAAACTCAGAATCATGGAACTACTTCTGCTTGACGCATACATACCAAATATCTGTAAATTTTTTTAATGATTTTTAACCCTTTATTGGCCAAATGCACACAAAAGTTCACTGTCATGCAAGTATTTGTGATACCTAACAGGATAACATTTTTAATGCATTCCAAATTGAATGAGGTGTTTATTTTTATTAGGCCTTGGGTCAAAGTTTAGTGGTAAATTATTTTTACAGGTTTTTTGTTTTTCTGTAGTGACAGATTTTCATAAAAAACTTACACACTTAGCACCCTAAGGCCCGAAACATGGCCTCTACTTTTAACAGCCATAAAATCACTATACTTTCATATTTTTTAATACTTTAAAAACTCAGACGAATCATAGATCTACTGTGGAACATTTGTATTGATTTTCAATGGGATGACAGCATTTTGTTCATTTTAGTGTGGCTCTACAGAACATTTAAAAACTGTTAAAAACAAGGTTACTACCATTGTATGACCAACCCTTAGGGCAAATGAACAAATGAAGCTCATTCAATTTGGATCACATTTATAAAGGTTATACAAGTATTACTGACTCTGCAAGAGTAAAAATGAGGAGTTAAGAGTGCATTTTGGCTCATAAAGAGTTAAAATATATAAATATACATACCAAATATCTGTCATGTGTCAAGCAGACATAGATCTATGAGTCTGAGCTTTTAAAGTATTAAAAATATGAAAGTATAGTGATTTTATGGCTGTTAAAAGTAGAGGCCCGTTTTGGGCCTTAGGGTGTTAAGTGTGATTTTTTTTTAATGATAATCTGTCACTACAGAAAACAAAAAAACAGTAAAAAATAATTTTACCACTAAACTTTGACCCATCCCAAGGCCTAATAAAAATAAACACCTCATTCAATTTGGAATATTTTTTTATAAAAGTTATGCAAGATTTTGTGATTTCTAAACAGCATGGCAGGGAACTTTTGTGTGCCTTTGGGCCAATAAATAAAGGGTTACAAATCATTATAAAATTACAGATATTTGGTATATATGTGTCAAGCAGAAGTAGTTCTATGATTCTGAGTTTTAAAGTATGAAAAAATATGAAAGTATAGTGATTTTATGGCTGTTGAAAGTAGAGTCCCCGTTTTGGGCCTTAGGGAGTTGAGTGTGATTTTTTTAAAGGGAGCCTCAGGGTTAAGTAGTAGTAATTTGTATCACTCTGTATGTGCAGTTTAAAATATCAAAATCAATAATCCCTAAAGCTTATTTTATCTCAAGATCATTTTCACCAGGTTTTGCTCATTCAGATAAACGCCCGAGGCCTTACAAAAAAATAAAAATAAACATTGCACGGGCAGTGACCCAGGCTCTCAGTCGCCCATTGACTTTTTGTGGGTACTTTACAATTAAACCTGCCAACAGTTTTTATTTTTGAATTCCTTTTTTTATTTTTTTTTTATTTGACCAAATGTTTGGAATCAAGAGACAAGTCAAACCAGGTTTCTGATGTTTGACTGAACCAAGCAGCTTCACAATCAGAGCAGAATTTAGACAGTCGTTAACCAGAAGAATATAATCTGTGCAGAGATAACTGGACACATTTTTTAAATGGCTAATGAGGACAACAAAAACACAACTGGCCCCAAGACGGATCCCTGAGGAACACCCGACTTCATGTTATTTATACACATCGGTCAAACCACTTCAGGACTGTCCCAGAAAATGAGTCTCTGCAACAATTTATGATCCGCGTGTCAGACGCTGCTGACAAACTGAACTGACCAGCGCCACCTGGAGGTCAGAGACACTTTAATCAGGGCCGTCTCAGTTAGGGGTGTAACGGTACACGTAAAAGTATTAAAGCTTTACATCATGTTAAACTTATTTCCATGGCGGTATCTGCGCTGGGAATGTGTTTGGGCCTTGATGATGCCCTGATAGCATTCCCTCCAGAGAAAGCTAATGCTACAAGCTAATGCTACAAGCTAAAGCTCCGGTCATCACGTGAAAACGAGAAATATACATCAATAAAGTCAATAAAACCACCATCTACATAAAGAACCGTTGAACAGTGACCACACACTGAGCCGGGTTGATTTTGAAGTTTATCGCTCACATTTCATCTACAATGTGTCGTAGCCGAGAGGTTTTCTCCCGGAGCTAACATGCTACTAGCCGCAAGGAGCTAACAGCTAGCTCAGCGTTTTCTGCCTAAAAATGACCAACATTTCCCATATTTTCCGCTACAAAAGCTGAATAATGTCCAGATCCAGATTTAAATGTATGGTTTTATTTTGTGACTTTTTCAGACAGATTTTGGATCTGGTTTAGTTTTAAAATAAGCTGATTTTATTTGAAAATCTGTCAAAATGTAAACCATGTCTTGTTTTTTTGACTTTCAAAACTCAATAAATCAGGTTAGGGATTAGATATTAAAAACCTTCCAAATATTGTTCAGTTTGAGGCTGTAAAGTTTAAAGTTGGAGAAACTAAAGTGGAGAAACTGTCGCATCAATGAGTAAATAAATCTGTGAGAAACACTGACTGATTGTGTTATTGTGAAGATTAGGGATTTTTTTAATGAAAGTTTATGTGTTTAGAGCCTAAAGTGTATTTGGTCGGTGTTTGTGTTGTTGAGTCTATTTTAAGGCCTAAACATCGGGATGTTATTGGGAGTGTTTGGTGAATCTGGCGCTGGTGGAGGTTAAAGGTTTGAGCCGCTGCTGTTTCTGAGTTCATTTCAACTAGAGAGTCACCGATCCAGCTTTTTTGCTTCCGATACTGGGGTTTGAGTATCGGCGATATCCGATATTAACCGATACTGAGACTTTCTTAAAAGTAGTTTGAGTGAAAAAGATGATCAATAGTATATTTTTATAGCAAACAAGTTTTCAATGATCAGTTATCGGCTATTTATCAATGAACTTAACGGACAAACATTAACACAGAATAACTGGACTTTCCTACATTTAGGTTCCAGTAATATGAACATTTATTTTATCTTATCATAGTTTCTGTCTCAGCCTTGATTAGTTATCGTTAGCATTAGCATGTTGCCTCTAGCTTTAGCATACTGATGCTAACGGCGGCATTTTGCGCAGGGATCAGAAATACTGGTATGGGACCAGTGCATCCCTAATTTCTGTTTGAGGTTTACCAACTTCAGATGGAACATTTACATCACCAACCCGGTCCAGACGACTGTGTCGGACGTCCTTCACGAAGCACATTCACCAGGGTTTGTCCCCACTTTAACCCAGCACATTTTCTACAGTTCAGCTTGACCTAAATCTAAAAGCTTCTTACAGCCGATAGGCCAGAGTAACGTCCTATTTGAAAGCTAAGACCTACAAAACTCATCTATGATTCTTCCGTGCATTGTCGCAACTTTTGTTGTTGTTTTTGTAGCTTTTTAGTCGCCTGTTTCTCAGCGTTTTCTTCGTCTCGTTTTTGTCGCTTTGTTGTAGAAGCTTTTGGATTTGGCTAAAGTGGAACTGGAGTAAATGTGCTCGGTTAAAGGCGGGGCTTAATAAACTTATGGAAAGTCAAATCTGCAGTTTGAGCAGGACTCGAACTGCAGTAAAGTTACACAAACGACAGACAGTCATAATGATCATCATCTCTTCAAAGACACTGATGTGACAGAATCATCGCTCAGACTTTGGTTTTTTAGTTAGAAGAACGACTTGGACTAAAGTGATGAAATATTCAGTGAACCCTTTGAACCCTCTCTGTCCCGCTGTAGATCCTTACCCGTCCTTTCTCTTTCTCCGGCTGAAAGGAGCCCAGCGGGTCAGCGGGGGGGGGGGGGGGGGGGGGGGGGAGTCTATGGGGGTCGCAGGGTCACGTTACAATCCAGAGAAAGAGCAGCTCCTCCAGCGCTGAGTTCAATAATCCTCCTAAAGAACGTGCTGAAAGTGGGGCAGCTGCAGGTCTGAGTGAGTGAAACCACAGACTTTAATATCCATGCAGTCTCAGCCAATCAGTGAGCAGCGGAGGCGGGGCCAGGCAGAGGGAGGCGGGGCCTGCAGACCGGAGCCGCTGCAGATTCAGGACCTTCACTTTCATTGTGTTTCTGTCGTTCCTCTTTGACACTCGCAGCATCGTCTTTATCGTCTTAACCCCCACCTGAACCCAGCACATTATCTCCAGTTTGACTTTTACACTAACACTGGGAAAAAAGCATCAAAATAGTGTCAAAAAAGGAAGAAAACGAGGATGAAAACGCAACAAAAAGTATCAAAAGTGACAAAAACTCAACAAAATAGTGGAAAAAGCTCAGTTTATATGAGTTGTGTAGGTCTTAGCTTTCAAATGAGGCGATACACTGGCCTGTAAGAGGCTGTGAGCTCCAGTCCAGAAGCTTTTAGATTTGGGTAAAGCTGAACGCTGGGTTAAACTCCTCTGTGTGACTTTATTAGTTCCTTTATAAAGGAGCTGTTAAACTCCTCTGTGACTTATAGTTCCTTTATAAAGGAGCTGTTAAACTCCTCTGTATGACTTTATTAGTTCCTTTATAAAGGAGCTGTTAAACTCCTCTGTGACTTTATTAGTTCCTTTATAAAGGAGCTGTTAAACTCCTCTGTATGACTTTATTAGTTCCTTTATAAAGAGCTGTTAACTCCTCTGTGTGACTTATTAGTTCCTTTATAAAGGAGCTGTTAAACTCCTCTGTGACTTTATTAGTTCCTTTATAAAGGAGCTGTTAATCTCTGTATGACTTTATTATTCCTTATAAGGAGCTGTTAAACTCCTCTGTGACTTTTTTTCCTTTATAAAGGAATGTTAAACTCTCTGAGTGCTATGTCTTTATAAAAGGAGCTGTTAAACTCCTCTGTGACTTTATTAGTTCCTTTATAAAGGAGCTGTTAAACTCCTCTGAGTGACTTTATTAGTTCCTTTATAAAGGAGCTGTTAAACTCCTCTGTGACTTTATTAGTTCCTTTATAAAGGAACTGTTAAACTCCTCTGTTGACTTTATTAGTTCTTTATAAAGGAGCTGTTAAACTCCTCTGTTGACTTTATTAGTTCCTTTATAAAGGAGCTGTTAAAACTCCTCTGTTGACTTTATTAGTTCCTTTATAAAGGAGCTGTTAAACTCCTCTGTATGACTTTATTAGTTCCTTTATAAAGGAGCTGTTAAACTCTCTGTGACTTTATTAGTTCCTTTATAAAGGAGCTGTTAAACTCCTCTGTGTGACTTTATTAGTTCCTTTATAAAGGAGCTGTTAAACTCCTCTGTGTGACTTTATTAGTTCCTTTATAAAGGAGCTGTTAAACTCCTCTGTGACTTTATTAGTTCCTTTATAAGGAGCTGTTAACTCCTCTGTGACTTTATTAGTTCCTTTATAAAGGAAACCTGTTAAACTCCTCTGTGTGACTTTATTAGTTCCTTTATAAAGGAGTGCTTGTTCTTTAAAACTCCTCTGTGTGACTTTATTAGTTCCTTTATAAGGAGCTGTTAAACCTCCTCTGCATCGTGACTTTATTAGTTCCTTTATAAAGGAGCTGTTAAACTCCTCTGTATGACTTTATTAGTTCCTTTATAAAGGAGCTGGTTTTTAAAACTCCTCCTGTAATGTGTACTTATTAGTTCCTTTATAAAGGAGTTGTTAAACTCCTCTGTGTGACTTTATTAGTTCCTTTATTAAAGGAGCTGTTAACTCCTCTGTGTGACTTTATTTAGTTCCTTTATAAGGAGTGTTAAATCCTTCTGTGTGACTTTTATTAGTTCCTTTATAAAGGAGCTGTTAAACTTCTGTGGACTTTATTAGTTCCTTTATAAAGAGTTGTTTTAAACTCCTCTTGTGACTTTATTAGTTCCTTTATAAGGAGCTGTTAAATCCTCTGTGACTTTATAGTTCCCTTTTATAAAGGAGCTGTTAACTTCCGTCTGTGTGATTTATAGTCCTTTATAAGAGCTGTTAAAACTCTCTTGTGACTTTATTGTACCTTATATAAAGGAGCTGTAGAACTCCTTCCTGTGTGACTTATAGTTCTTTATAAGGAGCTGTTAAACTCCTCTGTGTGACTTTATAGTCCTTTATAAAGACTGTTAAACTCCTCTGTGACTTATTAGTTCCTTATAAAGATTGTTAAACTCCTCTGGACTTATTAGTTCCTTATAAAGGAGGCTGGTTAAACTCCTCTGTTGCTTTATTGTTCCTTTATAAAGGAGCTGTTAAACTCCTCTGTATGACTTATAGTCCTTATAAAGGACTGTTAAAAAAACTTCCTCTGTGCTTTATTAGTTCCTTTTATTAAAGGAGCTGTTAAACTCCTCTTGTGACTTTTATATTCCTTATTAAAGGAGCTGTTAACTCCTCTGTGTGACTTTATTAGTTCCTTTATAAAGGAGCTGTTAAACTCCTCTGTGTGACTTTATAGTTCCTTATAAAGGAGCATGTTTAAACCCTCTGTGAACTTTATTGTTCCTTTATAAAGAGCTGTAAATCCTCTGTGACTTTATTAGTTCCTTTATAATAGGAGCTGTTAAACTCCTCTGTACTTTATTAGTCCTTTATAAAGGAACTGTTAAACTCCTCTGTGTGACTTTATTAGTTCCTTTATAAAGGAGCTGTTAAACTCCTCCTGTGACTTTATTAGTTCCTTTATAAAGGAGCTTGTTTAAACTCCTCTGTATTGACTTTATTGTCCCTTTATGAAAGGAGCTGTTAAAACTCCTCTGTATGACTTATTAGTTCCTTTATAAAGAAGCTGTTAAAACTCCTCTGTGACTTTATTAGTTCTTTATAAAGGAAAACTGTTAAAACTCCTCTTGTGTGACTTTATAGTTCCTTTATAAAGGAGTGTTAAACTCCTCTGTGATTTATTAGTTCTTTATAAAGGAGCTGTTAAAACATCCTCTGTGACTATAGTTTTCCTTTATAAAGGAGCTGGCTTTAAACCTCTGTGACTTATTAGTTCCTTTATAAAGGAGCTGTTAAACTCCTCTGTGTGCTTTATATCCTTAAAAGGAGCTGTTTAAACTCCTCTGTGACTTTTATTAGTTCCTTTAAAGGAGCTGTTAAACTCCTCTGTGTGACTTATTAGTTCCTTTATTAAAGAGCTGTTTAAACTCCTCTTATGACTATTAGTTCCTTTATAAAGGAGTGTTTAAAACTCCTCTGTATGAACTTTATTATTCCTTTATAAAGGAGCTGTTAAACTCCTCTGTGTGACTTATTATTCCTTATAAAGGAACTGTTAAATCCTCTGTGTGACTTATTAGTTCTTTATAAAGGGAGGGGTGGGGATGTTTAAACTCCTCTGTATGACTATTAGTTCCTTTATAAAGGGCTGTTAAACTCCTCTGTGTGACTTTATTAGTTCCTTTATAAAGAGCTGTTTAAACTCCTCTGTGACTTTATTAGTCTTTATAAAGGAGGCTGTTAAACTCCTCTGTGACTTTATTAGTTCCTATTAAGGAGCTGTTTAAACTCCTCTGTGTGGGACTTTATTAGTTCCTTTATTAAAGTACTGTTAAACCCTCTGTATGACTTTATTAAGTTACCTATAAAGAGCTGTTAAACTCCTCTGTGACTTTATTAGTTCCTTCATAAAGGGTGTTAAATCCACTGTGTGACTTTATTAGTTCCTTTATAAGGAGCTGTTAAACTCCTACTGTTGACTTTATTAGTTCCCTTTATAAAGGAGCTGTTAAACTCCTCTGTATGACTTTATAGTTCCTTATAAAGGAGTGTTTAACTTCCTCGTGTGGACTTATTAGTTCCTTTATAAAGGAGTTTGTTTTAAACTCCTCTGTATGACTTTTATTAGTCCTTTTATAAAGGAGCTGTTAAACTCTCTGTGTGACTTTATTAGTCCTTTATAAAGGGAGCTGAACTCTTCTTGTGTGACTTATAGTTCCTTTATAAAGGAGCTGTTTAACTCCTCTGTGACTTTTATTAGTTCCTTTATAAAGGAGCTGTTTAACTTCCTCTGTGTGACTTTTTGTTCCTTTATAAAGGAGCTGTTAAAATCCTCTGTGTGACTTTATTAGTTCCTTTATGAAAGGAGCTGTTAAATCCTCGTGTGACTTATATAGTCCTTTATAAAGGAGCTGTTAAACTCCTCTGTGACTTATTATGTTCCTTTATAAGCGGCTGTTATCCTACTGTGAACTTTATTAGTCCTTTATTAAAGGAGCTGTTAAACTCCTCTGTTATGGACTTTATTAGTTCCTTTATAAAGGAGCCTGTTAAACTCTCTGTATGAACTTTATTAGTTCCTTATATTAAAGGAGCTGTTAAACTCCTCTGTGATTTATTAGTTCCTTTATATAAGGAGCTGTTAAACTCCTCTGTGTGACTTTATTATTCCGTTTAAAGGAGTTGTTAACTTCCTCTGTGTGACTTTATTAGTTCCTTTATAAAGGAGTTGTTAAACTCCTACTGAGTGACTTTATTAGTTCCTTATAAAGGAGCTTGTTAAACTCCTCTGTGTGACTTTATTAGTCCTTTATAAAGGAGCTGTTAACTCCTCTGGACTTTATTAGTCCTTTTAAAGGAACTGTTAAACTCTCTGTTGACTTATTAAGTTCCTTTAATAAAGGAGCTGTTAAATCCTCTGTATGACTTTATTAGTCCTTTATAAAGGAGCTGCTTAAACTCCTCTGTGTGACTTATAGTTCTTTATAAAGGAGTGTTTTAAACTCCTCTGTGTGACTTTATTAGTTCCTTTATAAGAGTGTTAACTCCTCTGTGTGACTTTATTATCCTTTATAAAGGAGCTGTTAGAACTCCTCTGTGATGACTTTATTGTTCCTTTTATAAAGAGCTGTTAAACTCCTCTGTGACTTATTGTTCCTTTATAAGGAGCTTTAAACTACCTCTGTATGACTTATTAGTTCCTTTATAAAGGAGTGTTAAAACTCCTCTGTGACTTATTAGTTCCTTCTATAAAGAGTGTTAACTCCTCTGTGTGACTTTATTAGTTCCTTTATAAAGGAGCTGTAAAACTCCTCTGTGTTGACTTATTATCCTTTATAAAAGAGCTGTTTAAATCCTCTGTTGTGACTTTATTAGTTCCTTTATAAAGGAGCTGTTAAACTCCTCTGTGACTTTATTAGTTCCTTTATAAGAGCTGTATAAACTCCTACTGTATGACTTTATTAGTTCCTTTTATAAAGGAGCTGTTAAAACTCCTCTGTGGACTTATTAGTTCCTTTATAAAGGAACGTAAACTCCTCTGTGTACTTTATTAGTTCCTTTATAAAGGAGCTGTTAACCTCTGTGATGACTTATTAGTTCCTTAAAAGGAGCTTTTAAACTCCTCTGTGTGACTTATTAGTTCCTTTATACAAGGAGCTGTTAAACTCCTCTGTGTGACTTATTAGTTCCTTATAAAGGAGCTGTTAAACTCCTCTGTATGACTTTATTAGT
This sequence comes from Neogobius melanostomus, assembly GCA_007210695.1. Classification (NCBI taxonomy): domain Eukaryota; kingdom Metazoa; phylum Chordata; class Actinopteri; order Gobiiformes; family Gobiidae; genus Neogobius; species Neogobius melanostomus. Next base: position 13,936 of record VHKM01001268.1, on the reverse strand, counting down.
TCCATTATAAAGGAGCTGTTAACTCCTCTGTATGACTTTATTATTCCTTTATAAAGAGTTGTAAAACTCCTCTGTGTGACTTTATTAGTTTCCTTTATAAAGGAGTTGTTAAACTCCTTGTTGACTTTATTAGTTCCTATAAAGGAGCTGTTAAACTCCTCTGTGTGACTTTATTAGTTCCTTTATAAGGAGTGTTAAAACTCCTCTGTTGCTTTATAGTTCATTATAAAGGAGTGTAAAATCCTCTGTATGACTTTATTAGTTCCTTATAAAGGAGCTGTTTAAACTCCTCTGTGACTTATTAGTTCCTTCATAAAGGAGTGTTAAATCCTCGTGTGACTTTATATTAGTTCCTTTATAAGGAGCTGGTTTAAACTCCTCTGTGTGACTTTATTAGTCCTTATAAAGGAGCTGTTTAACTCCTCTGTGTGACTTTATAGTTCCCTTTATAAAGAGCTGTTAAACTCCTCTGTTATGACTTATTAGTTCCTTATAAAGGAGCTGTTTTAAACTCCTCTTGTGACTTATATTAGTTCCTTTATAAGGAGCTGTTAAATTCCTCTGTGACTTTTTAGTTCTTTATAAAGGAGCTGTTAAACTCCTTCTGAGTGATTTATTAGTTCCTTTATAAAGGAGCTGTAAACTCCTCTGTGACTTTATTAGTTCCTTTATAAAGGAGCTGTTAAACTTCCTCTGTGACTTTAATTAGTTCCTTTTTAAAGGAGCTTGTTAACTCCTCCTGTAATGACTTTATTAGTTCCTTTATAAGGAGCTTTAAACTGCCTCTGTGTGACTTTATTGTTCCTTTATAAAGGAAAACTGTTAACTCCTCTGTGTGACTTTATTAGTTCCTTTATAAAGGATGTAAACTCCTCTGTATGACTTTATTATTTCCTTTATAAAGGAGCTGTAAACTCCTCTGTGACTCTTATTAGTTCCTTTATAAAGGAGCTGTTAACTCCTCTGTGACTATTAGTTCCTTTATAAAGGAGCTGTTAAACTCCTCTGTACTTTATTAGTTCCTTTATAAAGGAGCTGTTAAAATCCTCTGTGACTTTATTGTTCCTTTATAAAGGAGCTGTTAAACTCCTCTGTGACTTATTACCTTATAAAGGGAGCTGTAAACTCTCTGATGACTTTATTAGTTCCTTATAAAGAGCTGTAAACTCCTCTGTACATATTATTAGTTCTTTATAAAGGAGCTGTTAAACTCTCTGTACTTTATTATTCCTTTATAAGGAGCTGTTAAACTCCTCTGTATGACTTTATTAGTTCTATAAAGGAGCTTGTGAAACTCCTCTGTGTACTTTATTAGTTCCTTTATAAAAGGAACTGTTAAATCCTCTGTGTACTTTATATAGTTCCTTTTAAAGCGAGCTGTTTAAACTCCTCTGTGTTGACTTTATTAGTTCCTTTAATAAAGGAGCGTTAAACTCCTTCTGTATTGACTTATAAGTTCCTTTATAAGAGCTGTTAAACTCTCTGTGCTTTATTAGTTCCTTTATAAGGGCTGTAAACTCCTCTGTGATTTATTAGCCTTATATAAAGGAGCTGTTAAACTCCTCTGTTGCTTTATTAGTTCCTTATAAAGGAGTTTGTTAAACCTCTCTGAGTGACTTTATTAGAATTCCTTTATAAAAGGATCTGTAACTCCTCTGTTGACTTTATTAGTTCCTATAAAGGAGTTGTTAAACTCCTCATAGAGTGACTAATATATAAGATTCCTATAAAGGAGCTGTTAACTCCTCTGTATACTTTATTAGTCCTATTAAAGGAGCGTTAAACTCCTCTGTGACTTTATTATTCCTTTATAAAGGGAGCTGTTTAAAACTCCTCTGTGGACTTTATTAGTTCCTTAAAGGAGCTGTTAACTCCTCTATGTGACTTTATTTAGTTTCCTTATAAAGGAGTTGGTTAAACCTCCTCTGTGACTTTATAGTCCTTTATAAAGAGCTGTTAAACTCCTCTGTGTGGACTTTATTTAGTTCCCTTTATAAAGGAGCTGTTAAACTCCTCTGTGACTTTATTAGTTCCTTTATAAAGGAGCTTGTTAAATCCTCTGTGACATTTATTGTCCTTTATAAGGAACTGTTAAAACTCCTCTGTTGTGACTTTATAGTTCCTTTATAAAGCGAGCTGTTAACTCCTCTGTGTGGACTTTATTAGTTCCTTTATAAAGAGTGTTAAACTCCTCTGTGTGACTTTATTAGTTCCTTTATAAAGGAGCTGTTAAACTCCTCTGTTGTGACTTTATTAGTTCCTTTATATAGGAGCTGTTAAATCCTCTGTGTGACTTTATTAGTTCCTTTTAAAGAGCTGTTTAAACTCCTCTGTTATGATTTATAGTTCCTTTATAAAGGAGCTGGTTTAACTCCTCTGTGTGACTTTTTAGTTCATTATAAAGGAGCTGTTAAACTCCCTCTGTGTGACTTTATTAGTTCCTTTATAAGAGTGTTAAAACTCCTCTGTGACTTTTGTAGTTCCTTTATAAGGAGCTGTTAAACTCCTCTGGTGGACTTATTATTCCTTTATAAAGGAGCTGTTAAACTCCTCTGAGTGGACTTTATTAGTTCCTTTATAAGAGCTGTTAAACTCCTCTGGTGACTTTATTGTTCTTATAAAGAGCTGTTAAACTCCTCTGGACTTTATTTAGTTCCTTTTATAAAGGAGCTGTTAAACTCCCTCTGTGACTTTATTAGTTCCTTTATAAAGGAGCTGTTAAATTCCTCTGTGTGGACTTTATTAGCTTTCCTTTATAAAGAGGCTGTTAAATCCTCTGTGCTGACTTTATTAGTTCCTTTATAAAGGAGCTGTTAAACTCTCTGTTGACTTTATTAGTTCCTTTTAAAGAGCTGTTTAAACTCCTCTGTGTGACTTATTGTTCCTTTATAAGAGCTGAAACTCCTCTGTGTGACCTTATATTAGTTCCTTATAAAGAGTTGTTAAATCCTCTGTGTGACTTTATTAGTTCCTTATAAAGGAGCTGTTAAACTCCTCTGAGTGACTTTATTAGTTCCTTTATAAGAGCTGTTAAACTCCTCTGTGACTTATTAGTTCTATTATAAAGGAGCTGTTAAACTCCTCTGTGTTGACTTTATTAAGTTCCTTATAAAGGAGTTGTTTTAAACTCTCTGTTGTGACTTTATTAGTTCCTTTTAAAGGGAACTTGTTAAAACTCCTCTGTGGACTTTATTAGTTCCTTTTAAAGAGCTGTAAACTCCTCTGTGTGACTTTATTAGTTCCTTTATAAAGAACTGTAAACCTCCTCTGTGACTTATTAGTTCCTTTATAAAGGAAGCTGTTAACTCTCTGTGTGACTTTTATTGTTCCTTTATTAAAGGAGTGTTTAAAACTCCTCTGTGACTTTATTAGTTCTTATAAAGGAGCTGTTAAAACTCCTTGTGTATTATTAGTTCCTTTTAAAGGAGCTGTTATTAAACTCCTCTGTGTGACTTTATTAGTTCCTATAAAGAGCTGTTATAAATCCTTGTGTGAACTTTATTAGTTCCTTTATAAAGAGCTGTTTTTAAACTCCTCTGTGTGACTTTATTAGTTCTTATAAGGGAGCACTCCTCTGTGTGACTTTATTAAGTTCCTTATAAAGTAGCTGTTTAAACTCCTCTGTGTGATTATTAGTCCTTTATAAGGAGCTGGGGTGTTAAACTCCTCTGTGTGGACTTTATTGTTCCTTTATAAAGGAGCTGGTTAAATCCTCTGATGACTTTATTAGTTCCTTTATAAAGGAGTGTTAAACTCCTCTGTATGACTATTAAGTTCCTTATAAAGGAGCTAGATAATAAACTCCTCTGTGACTTTATTAGTTCCTTTATAAAGGAGCTGTTAAACCCTCTGTGACTTTATTAGTTCCTTTTATAAAGGAGCTGTTAAACTCCTCTGTGACTTTATTAGTTCCTTTATAAAGGAAAGCTGTTAAACTCCTCTGTTATGACTTTATTAGTCCTTTATAAAGGAGCTGTTAAACTCCTCTGTGTGACTTTATTAGTTCCTTTATTAAAGAGCTGTTTAAACTCTCTGTTGTACTTTATTTAGTTCTTTATAAGAGGAGCTGTAAACTCCTCTGTGACTTTATTAGTTCCTTTATAAAGGAGCTGTAACTCCTCTTGACTTTATTAGTTTCCTTTATAAGGAGCTGTTAAACTCCTCTGTGTGACTTTATTAGTTCCTTATAAAGGAGGCTGTTAACTCCTCTGTATGACTTTATTAGTTCCTTTATAAAGGAGCTGTTAAACTCCTCTGTTTGACTTTATTAGTCCTTTATTAAGGAGCTGTTAACTCCTCTGTGTGACTTTATTTAGTTCTTTATAAAGAACTGTTTAAAACTCCTCTGTACTTATTAGTCCTTTTAAAGGAGCTGTTAAACTCCTCTGTGGACTTTATTAGTTCCTTTATAAAGGACTGTTTTAAATCCTCTGTGACTTTATTAGTCCTTTATAAAGGGCTGTTAAACTTCCTCTGAGTGATATTAGTTCCTTATAAAGGAGCTGTTATAACTTCCTCTGTGACTTTAGTTTCCTTTATAAAGGAGCTGTTAAACTCCTCTGTGACTTTATTTATTTCCTTTATAAAGGAGCTGTTAAACTCCTCTGTGTGACTTTATTGTTTCCTTTATTAAAGGAGTGTTAAACTCCTCTGTATGACTTTATTAGTTCCTTTATAAAGGAGCTGTTAACTCTCTGTGACTTTATTAGTTTCCTTTTAAAGGAGCTGCTTAACTCCTCTTGTGTGACTTTATTAGTTCCTTTATAAAGGAGCTGTTAAACTCCTCTGTGACTTTTATTAGTTCCTTTATAAAGGAGCTGTTAAACTCCTTCTGTGACTTTATTAGTTCCTTTATTAAAGGGCTGTTAAATCCTCTGTGCTGATTTATTAGTTCCTTTATAAAGGAGCTGTTTAAACTCCTCTATGTGCTTTATTATTCCTTATTAAAGGAGTGTTAAACTCCTCTGTTGACTTTATTGTTCTTTTAAAGGAGCTGCTTAAACTCCTGTGTGACTTTATTAGTCCTTTTAAAGGAGCTGTTAAACTCCTCTGTATGACTTGATTAGTTCCTTATAAAGAGAGCTGTTTAAACTCCTCTGTGACTTATTAGTCCTTTATTAAAGGAGCTGTTAAAACTCCTCTGTGACTTATTAGTTCCTTTATAAAGGGAGCTGTTAAACTCCTCTGTATGACTTTATTATTCCTTTATAAAGGACTGTTAAACTCCTCTGTGACTATTAGTTCCCTTATAAAGGAGCTGTTAAACTCCTCTGTTATGTGACTTTATTAGTTCCTTTATAAAGGAGCTGTTAAATCCTCTGTGTGACTTATTGTCCTTTATTAAGGAGCTGTTAAACTCCTCTGTGACTTTATTAGTTCTTTATAAAGGAGCTGTTAACTTCCTCTGTGTGACTTTATTAGTTCCTTTATAAAGGAGCTGTTAACTCCTCTGTGTACTTTATTAGTTTCCTTTATAAAGGAGCTTTACTCCTCTGTGTGACTTTATTAGTTCTTATAAAGGAGCTGTTAAAACTCCTCTGTGTACTTATTATTCTTTATAAGGAACTTTAAACTCCTCTGTGTGGACTTTATTAGTTCCTTTATAAAGGAGCTGTTAAACTCCTCTGTGTGATTTATTAGTTTCCTTTATAAAGGAGCTGTTTAACTCCTCTGTGACTTTATTAGTTCCTTTACTAAAGGAGTGTTAACTCCTCGTGTGACTTTATTAGTTCCTTTATAAGGAGCTGTAACTCCTCTGTGACTTTATTAGTTCTTAAAAGGAGCTGTTAAACTCCTCTGTTGTGACTTTATTTAGTTCCTTATAAAGGAGCTGTTAAACTCCTCGTGTGACTTTAATTAGTTCCTTTATAAAGGACTGTTAAACTCCTCTGTATGACTTTATTAGTTCCTTTATAAGGACTGTAAATCCTCTGTTGACTTTATTCCTTTATAAAGGAGCTGTTAAACTCCTCTGAGTGATTATTAGTTCCTTTAAAAGAGCTGTTTAAACTCCTCACTGTGTGACTTTATTAGTTCCTATAAAGGAGCTTAAACTTCCTCTTGACTTTATTAGTTCCTTTATAAAGGAAGCTTGTTAAACTCCTCTGAGGTGCTTTATTGTTCCTTTAATAAAGGAAGTGTTAAACTCCTCTGTTGACTTTATTAGTCTCCTTTATAAAGGAGCTGTTAACTCCTCTGTTTTTTGACTTTTTATTTTAGTTCCTTTATAAAGGAAGCTGTTAAAATCCTCTGTGACTTTATAGTTCCCTTTATAAAGGAGTGTTAAACTCCTCTAGTGACTTTATTAGTTCCTTTATAAAGAGCTGTTAAACTCTTGTGTGACTTATAGTTTCCATTATAAAGGAGCTGTTAAACTCCTCTGTGACTTTATAGTTCCTTTATAAAGAGACTGTTAACTCCTCTGAGTGACTTTATTAGTTCCTTATAAAGGAAGTTTAAACTCCTCTCTGTGACTTTATTAGTTCTTATAAAGGAGCTGTTAACTCCTCGTGTGACTTTATAGTTCCTTTATAAAGAGGCTGTTTAAACTCCTCTGTGTGACTTTATTAGTTCTTTTATTAAAGGAGCTGTTACTCCTTCTGTACTTTTCTATTAGTTCCTTTAAAAGGAGCTGTTAAACTCCTCTGTGTGACTTTTATTGTTCCTTTATAAAGGAGTGTTAAACTCCTCTGTGTGGACTTATTATTCCTTTTATAAAGGGTGTTAAACTCCTCTGTGTGACTTTATTATTCCTTTTAAAAGAGCTGTTAAACTCCTCTTGAGTGATTTATTAGTTCCTTTATAAAGGAGCTGTTAAACTCCTCTGTGTGACTTTATTAGTTCCTTTAAAGGTAGCTGTTAAAACTCCTCTGTGGACTTTATTAGTTCCTTTATAAAGAGCTGTAAAACTCCTCTGTATGACTTTATTAGTCCTTTATAAAGGAGCTGTTAAAACTCCTCTGGACTTTATTAGTTCCTTATTAAGGAACTGTATAAACTCCTCTGTGACTTTATTAGTTCCTTTATAAAGGAGCCTGTTAAACTCCTCTGTTACTTTATTAGGTTCCTTTATAAAGGAGCTGTTAAACTCCCTCTGTGACTTTATTTAGTTCTTATTAAAGAGCTGTTAACTCCTCTGGTGTGACTTTATTAGTTCCTTTATAAAGGAAAGCTGTAAACTCCTCGGACTTTATTAGTTCCTTTACTAAAGAGCTGTTAAACTCCTCTGTGACTTTATTATTTCCTTTATAAAGGAGTTGTAAAACTCCTCTGTGACTTTATTAGTTCCTTTATAAAGGAGCTGTTAAACTCCTCTGCTGACTTTATTAGTTCCTTTATAAGGAGCTTTAACCTCCTCTGGCTTTATTGTTCCTTTATAAAGAGCTGTTAAAACTCCTCTGTGTGACTTTATTAGTTCCTTTATAAAGGAGCTGTTAAACTCCTTCTGTGACTTTATTAGTTCCTTTATAAGGAGCTGTTAAACTCCTCGTGTACTTTATTAGTTCCTTATAAGGAGCTGTTTAAACTCCTCTGTGACTTATTAGTTCCTTTATAAAGGAGCTGTTAAACTCCTCTGTGTGACTTTATAGTTCTTTATAAAGGGCTGTAAAACTTCCTCTGTGGACTTTATTATTCCTTTAAAGTAGCTGTTAAACTCCTCTGTGTGACTTATAGTTCCTTTATAAGGAGCTGTTAAACTCTCTGCTGACTTTATTAGTTTTCCTTTTAAAAGGAGCTGTTAAACTCCTCTGTGTGACTTATTAGTTCCTTTAAAGGAGCTGTTAAACTCCTCTGTGACTTTATTAGTCCTTTATAAAGGGAGCTGTTAAACTCCTCTGTGTGACTTTATAGGTCCTTTATAAAGGAGCTTGTTAAACTCCTCTGTGTGACTTATTAAGTTCTTATAAAAGGAGCTGTTAAACTCCTCTGTGTGACTTTATTAGTTTCCTTTATAAAAGAGCTGTTAAACTCTCTGGACTTTATTAGTTCCTTATAAAGGAGCTGTTAAACTCCTCTGTGACTTTAGTCCTTAAAAGGAGCTGTTAAACTCCTCTGTTACTTTATTTGTTCCTTTATAAAGGAAGCTGTTAACTCCTCTGTGACTTTATTAGTTCCTTTTATAAAGAGCTGTTTAAACTCCTCTGTGACCTTTATTAGTTCCTTATAAGGAGTTGTTAAATCCTTGAGTGAGCTTTATTAGTTCCATTTATAAGGAGCCTGTTAAACTTCCTCTGTCATGACTTTTATTATTCCTTATAAAGAGCTGTTAAACTCCCTCTGTGACTTAGTCCTTTATAAAGGAGCTGTTAAACTCCTCTTGACTTTTATTAGTTCCTTTAAAAGGAGCTGTTAAACTCCTCTGTGACTTATTAGTTCCTTTATAAAGAGTTGTTAAACTCCTCTTGACCTTTATTAGTTCTTTATAAAGGAGCTGTTTAAACTCCCTCTGTGTGACTTTATTATTCCTTTATAAAGGAGCTTGTTAAACTCCTCTGTGACTTTATTAGTTCCTTTATAAAGGAGCTGTTAACTCCTCTGTACTTTATTAGTTCCTTATAAAGGAACTTGTTTTAAACTCCTCTGTGGAACTTTATTAGTTCCTTTATAAGGAGCTGTTAAACTCCTCTGTGTGACTTTATTAGTTCTTTATAAAGGAGCTGTTAAACTCCTCTGTATGACTTTATATGTTCCTTAAAGGAACTGTTAAACTCCTCTGTGTGACTTTATTAGTTCCTTAAAGGAGCTGTTAAAATCCTCTGTATGACTTTATAGTTCCTATAAAGGAGCTGATTAAACTTTCTCTGTGTGACTTTATTAGTTCCCTTTATAAAGAGTGTTAAACTCTCTGTGTGGACTTTATTAGTTTCCTTTATAAAGAGCTTGTAAACTCCTCTGTGTGACTTTATTAGTTCCTCTTATAAAGGAGCTGATTAAAACTCTCTGTGTGACTTTATTAGTTCCTTTATAAAGGAGCTGTTAAACTCCTCTGTTTGACTTTATTAGTTCCTTTATAAGGAGCTGGTTAACTCCTCTATGATTTTTAGTCTATAAACTGTAAAACTCCTCTGTGTGACTTTATTAGTTCCTTTATTAAAGGAGCTGTTAAAACTGCCTCTGTGTGACTTTATTAGTTCCTTTTATAAGAGCTGTTTTAAACTCCTCTGTGTGACTTTATTAGTTCCTTTATAATAGGAGCTGTTTTAAACTCCTCTGTACTTTATAGTTCTTATAAGGAGCTGTTAAAACTCCTCTGTGTGGACTTTATTAGTTCCTTTATAAAGAGCTGTTTAAACCCTCTGGACTTTATTAGTTCTTTATAAAGGAGCTGTTAAACTCCTCTGTGACTTTATTAGTTCCTTTATAAAGGAAGCTGTTACTCCTCTTATGACTTTATTAGTTCCTTTTTATAAAAGGAGCTGTAACTCTCTGTATGACTTTTATTTCTATTAGTTCCTTATAAAGAGCTGTTAAAATCCTCTGTGACTTTATTAGTTCCTTTATAAAGGAGCTGTTAAAACTCCTCTGTGACTTTATTAGTTTCCTTTTATTAAGGAGCTGTTAAACTCCTCTGTGTACTTTATTAGGTTCCTTTATAAAGAGCTGTTAAACTCCTCTGTTGTGACTTTATTAGTTCCTTTATAAAGGAGCTGTTAAACTTCCTCATGTGTGACTTTTATTAGTTCCTTTATAAAGGAGCTGTTAAACTCCTCTGTGTGACTTTATTAGTTCCTTTATAAGGAGGCTGTTAAACTCCTCTATGACTTTATAGTTCCTTTATAAGAAGCTGTTAAACTCCTCTGTTGACTTTATTAGTCCTTTATAAAGGAGCTGTTAAACTCCTCTGTATGACTTTATTAGTTCTTTATAAAGGAGCTGTTAAATCCTCTGTGACTTTATTTAGTTCTTTATAAAAGAGCTGTTTAAACTCCTCTGTGTGACTTTATTATTCCTTTATAAAGGAGCTGTTAAATCCTCTGTGACGTTTATTAGTTCCTTTATAAAGGAGCTGTTAAACTCCTCTGTAGACTTATTAGTTCCTTTATTAAAGGAGCTGTTAAACTCCTCTGTGACTTATTAGTTCCTTTATAAAGGAACTGTTAAAACTCCTCTGTTAAATATGTGTGACTTTATTGTTCCTTTATAAAGGAGCTGTTAAACTCCTTTTGTGACTTATAGTTCTTTATTAAAGGAGTGTTAAACTCCTCTGTATGACTTGTATTAGTTCCTTTATAAGGAGCTGTTAAACTCTCTGTGTGACTTTATTAGTTCCTTATAAAGGAGTGTTAAACTCCTCTGTCTGACTTTTTAGTTCTTTATAAAGGAGCTGTATTAAACTCCTCTGTATACTTTATAGTTCCTTTTATAAAGGAGTGTTAAAAACTCCTCTGTATTATGTTGACTTTATTAGTTCTTTATAAAGGAGCTGTTAACTCCTCTGTATGACTTATAGTTCCTTTATAAAGGAGCTTTTAAACTCCTCTGTGGACTATTAGTTCTTTATAAAGAGCTGTTAAACTCCTCTGTGACTTTATTGTTCCTTTTATAAAGATGTTTAAACTCCTTCTGTGTGACTTATTAGTTCCTTTATAAAGGCAGCTGTTAACTCCTCTGTGTGACTTTATTAGTCCTTTATAGAAGAGCTGTTTAAACTCCTCTGTGACGTTTATTAGTTCCTTATAAGGAGCTGTTAAACTCCTCTGTATGACTTTTATTAGTTCCTTATAAAGGAGCTGTTAACTCCTCTGTGTGACTTTATTAGTTTCCTTTATAAGGAGAGTGTTAAACTCCTCTGTGCTTTATTAGTTCCTTTATAAAGACCTGTTAAACTCCTCTTGTGACTTTATTTAGTTCCTTTATAAAGGAAGCTGTTAAAACTCCTCTGTGACTTTATTAGTTCTTTATAAAGGAGCTGTTAAACTCCTCTGTGTGACTTTTATAGTTCCTTAAAAGAGCTTGTTAAACTCCTCGTGTGTTTATTTTCCTTTATAAAGGAGCTGTTAAACTCCTCTGTGACTTTATTAGTTTCCTTTATACAAAGGAGCTGTTAAACTCCTCTGTGTGACTTTATTGTTCCGTTTATAAGGCTGTTTAAACTCCTCGTATGACTTTATTAGTTCCTTTATAAAGGAAGTGTTTAAACTCCTCTGTATGACTTTATTAGTTCCTTTATAAAGAGTGTTAAACTCCTTCTGTGACTTTATTAGTTCCTTTATAAGGAGCTGTTTAAATCTCTGTGTGACTTTATTAGTCCTTTATAAAGGAGCTGTAAACTCCTCTGTTGACTTTATTATCCTTTATAAAGGAGCTGTTAAACTCCTCTGTATGACTTTATTAGTTCCTTTATAAAGGAGCTGTTAAACTCCCTCTGTGACTTTATTAGTCTTTATAAGGAGCTGTTAAAACTCCTTGTGTGACTTTATTAGTCCTTTATTAAAGGAGCTGTTAAACTCCTTCTGTGTGACTTTATTAGTTCCTTTATAAAGCTGTTTAAACTCCTCTGTGTGACTTTATAGTTCCTATTAAAGAGCTGTTAAACTCCTCTGTGTGACTTTTAGTTCCTTTATAAAGGAGCTTGTTAACTCCTCTGTGTGACTTTATTATTCCTTTAAAAGGAGCTGTTAAACTCCTCTGTGACTTTATTAGTTCCTTTATAAAGGACTGTTAAAACGTCCTCTGTGACTTTATTAGTTCCTTTATAAGGAGCTGTTAACTCCTCTGTGACTTTATTAGTTCCTTTATTAAAGGGCTGTTTAAAAATCCTCTGTGTGACTTTATAGTTCCTTTATAAAGGAACTGTTAAACTTCCTCTGTGGTGACTATTAGTTCCTTTATAAGGGAGCTGTTAACTCCTCTGTGTGACTTATTAGTTCCTTTATAAGAGCTGTTAACTCCTCTGTGTGACTTTATTAGTTCTTTTAAAGGAGCTGTTAAATCCTCTGTGCTTGCTTATTTAGTTCCTTATGAGCTGTTAACTCCTCTGTGTGGACTTTATTAGTTCCTTTTATAAGGAGCTGTAAACTCCTCTGGTGACTTATTAGTTCCTTATAAAGGAGCTGTTTAAACTCCTCTGTGTGACTTTAGTTCCTTATAAAGGAGCTGTTAAAACTCCTCTGTGACTTTATAGTTCCTTTTTTAAAGGAACTGTTAACTCCTCTGTGACTTATTAGTTCCTTTATAAAGGGAGCTGTTAAACTCCTCTGTGGACTTTATTATTCCTTTATAAAGGAGTGTTAAACTCTCTGTGATTATTAGTTCCTTTATAAAGGCTGTTAAACTCCTTGTGTGACTTTATTAGTTCCTTTATAAAGGAGCTGTTAAACTCCTCTGTGTGATTTATTAGTTCCTTTATAAAGGAGCTGTTAAAACTCCTCTGTGTGACTTTATTATTCCTTTATAAAGGAGCTGTTTTAAACTCTTCTGTGACTTTATTAGTTCCTTTATAAAGGAGCTGTTAAAATCCTCGTTGACTTTATTAGTTCCTTTATAAAGAACTTGTTAAACTCCTCTGTGTGACTTTTATTAGTTCCTTTATAAAGGAGCTGTTTAACCTCCTTGTATTACTTTATTAGTCCTTTATAAAGGAGCTGTTAAACTCTCTGTGACTTATATTCCTTTATAAAGACTGTTAAACCCTCTGTGTGACTTATTGTACATTTATAAGGAGCTGTTAAAAACTCCCTCTGTATGACTATATTCCTTTGATAAAGGAGTGGTTAAACTCCTCTGATGACTTTATTAGTTCTTTATAAAGGAGCTGTTAACTCCTCGCGTGTGACTTTATTAGTTCTTTATAAAGAGCTGTTTAAACTCCTCTGTGAACTTTATTAGTTCCTTTTAAAGGAGCTGTTAAACTCCTCTGTGTGATTTATTAGTTCCTTTAAAAGATTTGTTAAACCTCCTCTGTGCTTATTTAGTTCCTTTATAAAGGAGCTGCTTAACTCCTCTGTGACTTAGTAGCCTTTATAAAGGAGCTGTTAACTCCTCTGTGACTTTATTAGTTCCTTTATAAAGGCTGTTAAACTCCTCTGTTGACTTTATTAGTTCCTTTATAAAGGAGCTGTTAAACTCCTCTGTGACTTTATTAGTTCCTTTATAAAGGAGCTGTTTAAAACTCCTCTGCTGTGGACTTTATTTAGTCCTTTATAAAGGAGCTGTAAACTCCTCGTGTGGACTTTTATTAGTTCCTTTAAATAAAGGAGCTGTTAAACTCCTCTGTATGACTTTATTAGTTCCTTTATAAAGAGCTGTTAAATCCTCTGTATGACTTTAAGTTCCTTATAAAGAGCTGTTTTTAGAACTTCGCCTCTGTCGTGACTTTTATTAGTCCTATAAAGGAGCTGTTAAACTCTCTTGACTTATTAGTTCCTTTATAAAGGAGCTGTTAAACTCCTCTGTGTGATTTTATTAGTTCCTTTATAAAGGAGCTGTTAAACTTCCTCTGTATGACTTTATTAGTCCTTTATAAAGGAGCTGTTAAACTCCTCTGTTATGACTTTATTAGTTCCTTATAAAGGAGCTGTTAAACTCCTCTGTATGACTTTATAGTTCCTTATAAAGGAGCTGTGTCCCTTCATCGTTTCCTTTTTGCTCCAGAGCTCTAAATGTAGAAAACCTCTTTAACGCTCCGGTTGTCAGATTTACTCAAATCTAAGTACCTAGTACCTAAAAGCTTAGTTCGACTTCTGTTTGAATGAAGCGTCATTATAACATCTTTCATTCATCAACTCTGGAGCAAAACAAGACAATAGCTCAGACTCATGGATGTTCTTGTGGCTCTGTGTGTCTGTCCACACTTTGAAACAATCAAACGATTATTTGTTGCCTTTAAACCACTCTATCTTTTATTATTTATTCATTAATCAATAAACGATGCTGATTTTCAGTTTTTTTTTTGAACAGGTTCATTAAAAGTATAACTCGATTTAAGGAGACGTCT